>JAVGWX010000019.1:15952130-16254630 GCA_036924085.1 Ariolimax columbianus
CCCTGAAAAGGACGTTAAGTGACGGGTTGCAGTAGATTTCCTCACATCCCGAGCGTGCTTATGAAGTTGGACCGGGATTCTTCAGGCGGTTGTACTATGCTTGGCTTCATCTGCGTATCGCTCTCTACTACGGGGATCACGTCTATTCCTAACCCCATTTGCCAGGCTGCTATGAAAACAGCATGTTTCCACGGAGGGCTACGAGAAAGCCGAGGTGAGGGTCTTGACCAGTATATTTTGTCTGACCGTGACTAATGTTGTCTGATCTGTATGTTGTGCCTGACCCTGACTAACTTTGTCTGATCTGTATGTTGTGCCTGACCCTGACTAACGTTGTCTGATCAGTATGTTGTGCCTGATCCTAACTTTGTCTGATCAGTATGTTGTGCCTGACCCTAACGTTGTCTGATCAGTATGTTGTGCCTAACCCTGACTAACTTTGTCTGATCTGTATGTTGTGCCTAGCCCTGACTAACGTTGTCTGATCAGTATGTTGTGCCTAACCCTGACTAACTTTGTCTGATCAGTATGTTGTGCCTAACCCTGACTAACTTTGTCTGATCAGTATGGTGTGCCTAACCCTGAGTAACGTTGTCTGATCAGTATGTTGTGCCTGACCCTAACGTTGTCTGATCTGTATGTTGTGCCTGACCAGTCGTTAGTCTTCCTCCCCATATATATAAATATATTTAATACACACAAATGCTGGCACATACATATGCACACACAATGAGGCTTAGAAATCCATCCCATTCAAATAATTTGTTTCTTACTCGGCCAAAAAGTATTTGATTATTATTAAATCTGGTGACAATGAAGAGAACGATATCCTTTTACGAATTTCAAGTGTCAAATGTTGCATTTCTCCAAGCTAATTTTGCACCTTGCACGCATGTCGCAAAATAACATTTACTAAAGAAGAAAAAAGTGCGATCAAATTTCTTCGACAAAACAAACATTATGATGAGAAGCGATTGCTTAAGGAGTTCCCCAACGAAGGATGAAATGTAGGTTGACTGACATATTTTTTTTTTTTAAATAGTCCAAACCGACACTGTTGAATGTCGTAAAGGCACTGTTTGAACACACACTGTTTTAATTAATAACAATGACTCGCTGTTAGTGAGCCTCTACTAAGTAAAAAAGGACACCTACACACACATTTTCCCCAACATCAAAGTGCTCGTCAGATAGACACTTCTCAGATATCGGTGAGCAGAATCATTGAAAGCGAACTTAAGTTAAAATGTTTGACAAAAACATCGGGTGACAGACTTTACGACTTCTAAGGTGCCACGATCTTTTGTACCACTTTCTAGTGCATAAAGGGATTTTCATATTTTTCACGGATGAAAAACTAGTTAGTATTGCTCGGTCTACCAATAGGCAGAGCTATCGGGTACGCTCCGGTTGTCACCAGACAAACAGACAAATAAATTGCGAATCGGTTGCAGCGAACACAACCAAGTTCAGTAATGGTTTCTGCTGGTCTCACTGGTTAGCATTACAATTCATTTTCTTCAGTTTTGTTCCTGAGAATCGATTCACTGCACTACGGGAATACAAATAGGTGCTCAGTTTCTCTCAGTAATTGGTCAAGTGTGTGTGGATATTGATGGTTCTTGTAGTCCGTTGGTTATTCACACTCCTACCCAGCATTCTCTTGCTTTTCCAAACGGTCGAGCCCCGTTTGATTTCTGCTTTCTTCCTTTTCGCTTATCCTGGTATGCCTTTCAGATTCAGGTTATGAAGAGATCTCTAGAACGAGCCCGTTTGTGTGCCTCATGCGCAGTGGCATTCACCGCCTCATATACCTCTGTAAGCCACCTTTTTTCGTGGTTTGCCTTCGTCTTTGAATCTGTTGGATCTAAATAGCATTGCTTGTTGGGGGGGGGGGGGGGGGGGGTTGTGTGGTGGAAGTCTTGTTACGTGGCCAACCGCTGTTAGTTGTTTTCTTTTAATGTAGTCTAATACTGGTGTTGTTCCCACTAGTCTCCTGATGTCATCGTTTCTGATTATGTCTTTCCTTGTTACGCCATAATGTTTTACGCAGGCATTTAGAAAAAAATTTTTTTGCGTACGCCTTATTTCTCTAATCCCCAAGGCGATGTGCGTTGCGCTGTGGTTTATATTTTGCGCCTGCGGCCCAGTGCATCGGACTTCAGCATGCCTTTAATGTAAGGGTCTGCTTCCTCCTGCATTTTCTAAGGGTTTGCTTCCCCAGGGTAACGACCGGTGCTGTGATAGGGATCGAGCCCAGCACCTTCCGGTTGTGAGCCATGCCACTTAACCACTAGTCCACGCCGTCCCGTTACGCAGGCATTTCATTTCTGTTTTTACGATGTGGCGTTTTTCATTTGATGTTAGTGTCCAGTTTTGACATTGATAACTTAGTGTCTGGACGAAAATCGTGTTGTATAAAACACTTGCAGATACCAATATACGGCATGGAGTCAAAGGGCAGGAGCCATAATGCCGCCGGATCAATAACCAAACAACCAACCAAAGCTCTTTTGATAGTTAATGTCTGTACTTGAAATTAAGTATTGGAGTTAATTGTCCAATGATTTGATTTGCGGTATTGCATCTTTGTTGGATTTCCGCTGTAATTCTTCCGTTTCTGATAACGTGCTCTATAAGTATGTGAAATCTTTCACCTGTGTTTTTCCTGTTTTTCAAAGGGGATATTGATGTCTCCAGCTATTCTAGATATTTTCAAGACCTCAGTTTAGTTTTTTTCTACATTAATTTTCATGCTGTACTTTTTACATGTTGTATCATTTTATGTTTTTGCAATTGTAGTTTTGAAGTTGCTTTGACTACTTGATCGTCAACAAAAAGAAGGTCATTGAAAAGTTGACTAATGTTGCTACTTTCATTTGGGTTGGCTGTTTTACAAATGTGGTCTACATATATAATAAACATCAAAGGTGAGAGCACACACCCCTGTCGTACTCTTGATGTGATATGAGATTTTGTTGAGAGGCCGGTTATTATTCTAACAGAGTACTGGCTATGTACTGGAGTGGTTAGCGCGCTGGCGTCGCATCTGAGTGGTCCTGGGTTTATTCTCCAGTTTTCTGACCGCAATGACTCCCGGGTTGACCTAGCCTTAAATGGGTACCGGTTCAGTTCGGGAAGTAAATGCGGCGAGGGAGAGGAGATGGCTACGGCCCTCATAAAGCCGAGCTTTTTTAATATGAGATCGCTAACCCCTCATACTCCTACGGCAGTAATGCAATGGGTTACTTTACTTTACTTTACTGGCTTTGGTGTAAAGACTTTTGCACAAGTTAATTAGGTAATCGGTTACTCTATAGTGGGCAAACGTTTTCCATAGATGATGTCTATCTACCAGATCAAAAGCTTTCTTGATATACAAACGCAACATACAGTTTCTTATCGTATTTAATCGTTTTCTCCACAATTGTCTGAGTGTAAAATTGTATCCGTACAGCTTCTATTCTTTCTAGATCCAACCTGAGCTGAGGTTTGATAATGTAGTGTAATCTTTTAATCTTACATTTTGCAAAATATTTTGCCAGTTTGGCTCAGGAGCAATATTTCTCTTTATTGTTACCTTTTTTTTAAAAAATTGGAATTACTATTGCATTTTTCCAATCTTCTGGAATTTCTTGTGCGGTTCATTCTAAGGTTACACAATCTATGTAACCACAATATCCCTACCTCATTGGCTGCTTTAATTAATTCAACAGGAATTTCGTCAGGACCTGGACATTTGTTTCGTGGAGCAGCTTGTAAAGCATATCTGATTACTGATAGTATGAGGTTTGGTAGCTCCATGCATGCTTAACGTTGGTATCGTGTTTGTCATTGATCCTAATTGTTCGTAAGTTGAGAAGTTCTTTAAAGTATTGCTGTTATCTGTTCAGGACCAGTTGCGGATCATTTATTGCGATTCTCTTGTCGTCGTTCATAGTTTATGTTGGATTGTAACAATCATCTCTGCCTCTCATACTTTTGATTATCATGTAGAAATTTCTTATTGCATTTTTGTAATTTGGATTAAGAAATTTTCCATATTCGTTTCAAGATTTGATTTCAAACCAAATTAAATGTAATCAATCATAAATGGTAGGCAGCATGGAAGTAAATGGTGGGTACACCTTCCAACATGCATAGACAGAACAGACTACATGTCTACCAACCCAATAACGTGTCAACCAGAGAAGAAAATGGGACAAGCCTTAAGGAAATTACAGACTTCAATTTTTGGAACATGGAATTTTTATACGTGGAATGGAAAATGAGCTCGGAAGAAATTTAGAAATCCTTATTGGAAACCCTAGTTCTCACAAAAACTAAGAAAGGATGAGAGATGGTCCTGGATCTAGAGGGTAAAATGCTTCTCTATAGCGGAGTTTCCACAACCGACAGCCAAAGGAGCATTAAGCATGAAGCAGAAGTCAAAGGGACAGCATCAAGAGATGGAAATTTGTCTCAGAACCCATTGTGGTTCTGGACCTCAAACAAGATATCGAATTTGCAATCTCGATTAAGGGAGATAAAACAGATGCCAAAGACGAGTTCTTTGAACTGCTCGAAAATACGGTGGACTATTGTTATGAAGAAATTATCTTCCTTGGAGATTTCAATGACAGGGTTGGAAAAGATCATTCTAGATGGGATGGAGTGTTTGGGAGATAAGGAGAAGATGTTTCAAATGACAAGGGAAGGCAGTTTTTGAGCTTCTGCAGTGAGCAAAACCAAGTCAACACAAACACCAAGTTTCCTCACAAGAGCAAACATACATACACTCGATGTTAACCAACAAGAAAAGGGAAATCCATCTTTGATTGCCATCTGGAGGAACAAGTTCATTAAAGATGTCAGAGCTTGGAGAGAACCAGTAATCAGAAGTGACTCAAACCTCGCCACAATAAAGAGAACAACCCAAAAAACTAGCCTAGTCAAAACATCCCCACAATCAAGTAAGAAACCAACAATCAAGTAAGAAACCAACAATCAAGTAAGAAACCAACAATCAAGGAAGAAACCAACAATCAAGTAAGAAACCAACAATCAAGTAAGACACCAACAATCAAGTAGGAAACCAACAATCAAGTAAGAAACCAACAATCAAGTAAGAAACCAACAATCGAGTAAGAAACCAACAATCAAGTAAGAAACCAACAATCAAGTAAGAAACCAACAATCAAGAAAGAAACCAACAATCAAGGAAGAAACCAACAATCAAGTAAGAAACTAACAATCAAGTAAGAAACCAACAATCAAATTAGAAACCAACAATCAAGTAAGACACCAACAATCAAGTAAGAAACCAGCAATCAAGTAAGAAACCAACAATCAAGTAAGAAACTAACAATCAAGTAAGAAACCAACAATCAAGTAAGAAACCAGCAATCAAGTAAGAAACAAACAATCAAGTAAGAAACTAACAATCAAGTAAGAAACCAACAATCAAGTAAGACACCAACAATCAAGTAAGAAACCAACAATCACGTAAGAAACCAACAATCAAGTAAGACACCAAACACCAGAAAAGGAGACGCAAGAACAAAGGCTACACGCTAAGAGAGCCAGAAATTAGGATGTTATACCACTGTCTACAGAAGTGAGAAGTGCAGAAGTATCACCTGAGGATCTAGAAATTCTCTGGTTACAATTCAAGACTGCCTTCGAGGCAGCTGAAGCGGAAGCATGTGGTGGAGTCCTAGTCAAGAAGGATACAAAGAGAACACTCTGATGGACAGAAGAATTGAAAAGGATAAAAAAAGAATGGAAAAATACATGTAAACAATACTTGAAATCTAAGAATACAGTATGAAAAACAGAGAAATACAAAGAATATGTCAGACTTAGATAAGAAAAGTCACGAAAACAGTTCTAGTTGCAAAACAAAAATCCTGGAAGGACTCTGGTCTAAAGACTGGAAAAGTACGAATGAGAAAACCAGCAGCTATTGTATAGGACCATAATTAACATGCGGAAGCAAAGGAAGTACGATGTGAAATTTGTAGAGAAGACGAAAAGATGCTTTGCTTACCACCCCGATGGAGAATATGGGTAGATGGAACGACTATATCTCACAGCTCACCTGTGCAGATGACGGATACGTTCCGGTACGACAAGGCTTAATTCAGAGGAGGAAAGCAATTATAAGGAAAAGATCACAGAAGAGAGGACGAATAGGCAGCACGGGATAAGATAAAGGTTGGCACAGCAGCTGAACTTGATGGTATAATACCAGGAATGGTAAAATATGTGGGAGCTGTGACTCCTGAAGGTTATCTGAGAAACTTAGCGTCACAAGGCTGTACCATGAGATTGAGAGATAAGTCTCCTGAGAACCTATGGATATGCCCGGACTGCAGTGACGTCGATTCTTAGAAACAGAAACAGATAACTCTCGTTATACCAACTTTTCAAAAAAGGGTGAAAACCGACAGTGTGGAAACCATATTTCCATATAATTCTTGAGTGTCTCTGCCAAAGCATACTATAGGATGTTGGAGAAGAGACTAGGATGTTGGAGAAAAGACAAAGATGTTGGAGAAGAGACTAGAATGTTGGAGAAGAGACTAGGATGTTGTTGAAGAGACTAAGATTTTGGGGAAGAGACTAGGATGTTGGAGAAGAGACTAGGATGTTGGAGAAGAGACTAGGATATTGTTGAAGAGACTAAGATGTTGGAGAAGAGACTAGGATGTTGGAGAAAAGACAAAGATGTTGGAGAAGCGACTAGAATGTTGGAGAATAGACTAGGATGTTGGAGAAGAGACTAGGATGTTGGAGAAGAGACTAGGATTTTGGAGAAGAGACTTGGATGTTGGAGAAGAGACTATGATGTTGGAGAAGAGACTAAGATGTTGGAGAAGAGACTAGAATGTTGGAGCAAAGACTAAGATGTTGGAACAAAGACTAAGATGTTGGAACAAAGACTAAGATGTTGGAACAAAGACTAAGATGTTGGAACAAAGACTAAGATGTTGGAACAAAGACTAAGATGTTGGAACAAAGACTAAGATGTTGGAGCAGAGACTAGAATGTTGGAGCAGAGACTAGAATGTTGGAGCAGAGACTAGAATGTTGGAGCAGAGACTATAATGTTGGAGCAAAGACTAAGATGTTGGAGCAGAGACTAAGATGTTGGAGCAAAGACTAGAATGTTGGAGCAAAGACTAGAATGTTGGAACAAAGACTAAGATGTTGGAGCAGAGACTAGAATTTTGGAGCAAAGACTAAGATGTTGGAGCAAAGACTAAGATGTTGGAGCAAAGACTAAGATGTTGGAACAAAGACTAAGATGTTGGAGCTAAGACTAAGATGTTGGAACAAAGACTAAGATGTTGGAGCAAAGACTAAGATGTTGGAACAAAGACTAAGATGTTGGAGCAGAGACTAGAATGTTGGAGCAGAGACTAGAATGTTGGAGCAGAGACTAGAATGTTGGAGCAGAGACTAGAATGTTGGAGCAGAGACTAGAATGTTGGAGCAAAGACTAAGATGTTGGAGCAAAGACTAAGATGTTGGAGCAAAGACTAAGATGTTGGAGCAAAGACTAAGATGTTGGAGCAAAGACTAAGATGTTGGAGCAAAGACTAAGATGTTGGAGCAAAGACTAAGATGTTGGAGCAAAGACTAAGATGTTGGAGCAAAGACTAAGATGTTGGAGCAGAGACTAAGATGTTGGAGCAAAGACTAGAATGTTGGAGCAAAGACTAGAATGTTGGAACAAAGACTAAGATGTTGGAGCAAAGACTAGAATGTTGGAGCAAAGACTAGAATGTTGGAACAAAGACTAAGATGTTGGAGCAAAGACTAAGATGTTGGAGAAGAGACTAAGATGTTGGAGCAAAGACTAAGATGTTGGAGCAAAGACTAAGATGTTGGAGCAAAGACTAAGATGTTGGAGCAAAGACTAAGATGTTGGAGCAAAGACTAAGATGTTGGAGCAGAGACTAAGATGTTGGAGCAAAGACTAGAATGTTGGAGCAAAGACTAGAATGTTGGAACAAAGACTAAGATGTTGGAGCAAAGACTAGAATGTTGGAGCAAAGACTAGAATGTTGGAACAAAGACTAAGATGTTGGAGCAGAGACTAAGATGTTGGAGCAAAGACTAAGATGTTGGAGCAAAGACTAAGATGTTGGAGCAAAGACTAAGATGTTGGAGCAAAGACTAAGATGTTGGAGCAAAGACTAGAATGTTGGAGCAAAGACTAGAATGTTGGAGAAGAGACTAAGATGTTGGAGCAAAGACTAAGATGTTGGAGCAAAGACTAGGATGTTGGAGCAAAGACTAGAATGTTGGAGCAGAGACTAGGATGTTGGAGCAAAGACTAGGATGTTTGAGAAGAAGTGTTACTGCACAGTATTCCCTTCATCGTCTAGTAGACCGAATTTGCTTGGGTTATTCTGCATTTTATTTCGTAACTGCATCTTCCATCTGATGTTATGTATCAAATATAATACAAGAATTAATGAGATAATAACTCATTTTCCATCGATTGAAGTAAGAATTAGCAGAATTCTCACTGTGCCTCTATTTTTTCACGTAATCGATTGTGTTTCCATGCGCACATGACTCTTGCGCGCAACCGGGTCCCTTGTGACAGGACTAACGTGTTTTAAGAGCAATGTGTCAAAGTTGTGACGTCACTAGACTAACGTTTTCCCTGAACGAGCGGAAAGAATGACGTTCATCTTGAAGGACTTTTCGTCTCTTATTTAATTTATTGATAGGTGTTTTGATTAAATTTGTGGACAGGTAGGCTTTTGAGACGAATTATAACAAACACTAAAAAGTGGAGAATACAGGGTTGAAGGTCTGTGAGCTAGGAATGATTACCGTTTGGTGAGAGGCGCTGGTGGTTAATAAACAGTCTTGATTGTTGCAGATCAGTGGTTAACATCTTTAGGCTTTTAATTCATATAGGGTCATTGCAGTGCAGTGGTGAATTATGGGGTCTCGACTTCGTCTGAGGTTCGTTAAGGGATCTCCATATTGTAGATCCCAAATGGGGCGGGGGTGGGAAACTCTGGTGTAATTGGGGGATTGCCGTATGGTGGAGCAGAGGAGAGAAACTCTGGGATAAATGCGGGATTGTCGTATGGTGGATCAGTAGGGAGAAACTTTGGGATAAATGAGGGATTGTCGTATGGTTTAGCAGTGGAGAGAAACTCTGGGATAAATAAGGGTTTGCCGTATCACACCAGCCATGTTTTCAAGGGTCTGCTGAGAAACTGAGTGGGAGGATAATGAAACTTTGCAAACTTGACGGTTGGTATGTGCTGCTTACACCAGGAGGGACGTCATTCTGCGCAACGAACATATGGTCTGGTTTTATTTGAATACGCCTTGTATATGAAGGGATACATTTTCAAATAAATAGAACAGACCTTAGACTGGTATTTGCCACAGTACATGCTAGAGACGTCACGACGCCATTTATACTCGCTTGACTAACCTTGCTTCCTTGATTTGTCGTTCCTTGCTGTTGTTGTCGTTATTTGCCCATAATGAGTGCTCCCTGAAAAGGACGTGTAGTGGCGGTTTGTTGTAGCTTTCCTCACATCCCGAGCGTGCTGATGAAGGTGAACCGGGGTCCTCCAGACGGTTGTGCTATACTTGGCTTCATTCGATTATCGCTCACTACTACGGGAACCATGTTGATCTCTCACCTCGTAAGCCACATGTCATGAAAACAGCACGTGTCCAGGGAGGACTACGGGGAAGTGGAGGTGAGGGTCTTGCCTAGTATATTTTGCCTAACCCTGACTAATATGTCTGATCAATATGTTAGCCTGACCAGACGTCAGTTCCTCCCCGCTTACTGCTGTAAGTAGGGCACCTGTATTGTGACTGTGAACGTCGCCCTAGCGACGGGAGTGCATATCTAGCTAGATAAAATACCTGAACACAGAAGAAGATGGTGGTCATAAGATTCCGGTAAAAGGTAGCCCATATAGCAGCCACTGCTATCGGGGATGAAGTTTTAGAGACTTCAGTGTACGAGGTCGCATCTTGTTTACTAGAAGTTGGGACTTCTTCCCTTCCGCGTTGGCTTTCTTTCCCTAACAGAAAGCGAGGTGATGTTTTACAGATTGGAAAAATAAGCAGTACACCAAACCTTATTCACCAACTCAAAAGAAACCTACAAACTTCTCTATTCCACATGAGAACTGGTTACTGCAGACTACTAGAACATCTATACCGACTAAAGATCTCACACACCGATGAGTGCCAATATGGAACAAAGTGCTATAATCCTGAGCACATTCTACAGGAAAGTCCACTTTATTGGGAAATGAGATACCAAACCTGACCAGAGGGTGCGGAGCTGAGACAAAAGCTGTGGGGCAGCCGCTCCCACTTGGTGACGACTCCAGACTTCATCATGGCGGCTTCCCTGTAGTTATAGCAGGACCAAACATCCTGAACGATGAGATAGCTTGGAAAGGGGCTAGTATTGCAAGTTGAACCCGGTAACGCTGTCGTGAGAGGGAGTGCTCTACCGCTACGTCAGTCATTGCTTGTGGTTTGGCTGGAGGGAATAGTTAAATACGAAAAAAAGGGCTCTATACTTTGTGTTAATGGAACATCTAAGGATCTTGGACGATACAGAATGTAGTTATTTTTATGAACCTTTAACTGGGGATCACAAAATTGGTAACACACATTGACAAGAAAATACCCACTGTAATTTTTAATGCATGTCGTGAAAAGCGACTAAACAGGGTTGTGCATTGTGTTTGCAGCCTGGCCATATAAAACAATTGATATTTAAACTACCACTGCAAATGCTCGCATTCTGGTTTAATGTACTGAAACCTGTTGCAGTTGTAGCCGTATGCTTCCATGAGAACAGGTGAAAAATCAACATCATCATAATGTTCATGTATATGTAAGCAGCCAACTCTGAGTCACTGGCTGCTATTACCTCATTCATTGTTGCGTCATCGACGCATTCTTTATTTTAATCCTTACGAAATATAGGCGACCACTTGTTGTCTGAAGAACCTATGCTCCACAGGAGCCCAAAGCATATAGACTGACTTGATTGACTGCTTGATTCATTCATTCATTCATTGATAACACACAGTATAAATTCCTTACTTCATCCTTCAGTATTTGTGAGTCACATTCAAATCTACGCAGATGTAAATGGGTACCTGGCTTAATGTTACGGGTGGAAAGACGGCATGAAAAGAAGCTGGCCACGCACCTGATAATGGAGCTGAAGCCGACGACGATGAGGTAGATATCCTGTTATTCCTGTTATCAATGTCTGTAAACGGACTACTTGTATAGTTCTGGTTGTTGTTGTTGCTGGTGCTGATGCTGAGTTTTTGAAAACGCGTTTTTGGTATCTGGTTGTAGTTATTATTTTTTATTTCGCGAGGTGCACTGATGAAGGTGTATCTAGGCTGCAATGGCTGTAGCGGAAAGCAACATTTTCATTCGGCTCACCACCGTATGAATCATTGTTGATCCCTACCCCGTTGGCCAGGCTGATGCACCAAGGCCTGGTTTCAGGTACGCGACGTAGACGGAAGGAGGGGACCTTTTGTGATCGCCTGATCTGACGAAGAAGTATCGCATAAGAAATCGAAAGAGGGAAACATGGGGGCTGTCTTGATCGCGTAGTAATAGTAAATAAGTGTCCTGTGAACAGGCTGTTTTCAAGGCAGCCTGACTGACGAGATGTAGATTGATGTGATCCCTGTAGTAGTGAGCACCACGCACATGAAGCCAAGCATAGCAAAACCGCCCGGAGGACTATGAGTGGTCCACCTTCATCAGCATGCTCGTGATGTGAGAAAAGCTACTACAACCCGCCACTTAAGGTCCTTTTCAGGCCGCACAAAAGATTAAACCTACTCATTATGGGCATAAACAACAACTACAACATTATGTGCGTTAGATTCAAGCGTTTTGTGGATGTGTTCTTTAGTTGTTGTTTTTTTGTTTTTGCATGTAGCATGAGCTGCAGCGGTTAGCGACCCATAGCTGGCTGATAACGTCAAGGCCAGCGAACCAGATCCTTCTACACCTCCACGCGGTGATCCTGGATAACAGGTTGCAGCAGAGCAGACTGGCTAAGGAGAAGGGATCGAAGAGAGAATGCTAACCCGGTACTAAAAAAATGTTGCTGAAGTCGGATGTGTTGGATCGAAATGTGCAAATATCGCAGTCAAGCTGTAAACTACGACACAACGCATTCCTTTCTCTGGACTACATTCTGCTACTTAAGCCCGTTCAGGGTTTGGTAGCGGGAGATTGAGAACGAACGAAGCCAAGACAAGCCAAAATCAAAAATTATATAAAGAAATGTAAAATATGAAATGAAAACAAAGGAATATTTAACAAGAGAAGTCTATTCAATTAGAGACATTACAAGAGAAACCGTATCGAAATTGGTTGATCAACAGTTAAAATAGTATCTGTGGTGTACGCTTAATGATAACAAATGTCAAATTTCATATGTGTGATATTGTGGGAATTTCGTCCTTGAGATGAAATATGACATTACCGGCATTTGATTTTGTCAGGTCAGTGTTTAATAACAAGATTCTACTCTGACTGAAATCTTGGCGGAATTCCTTCAAGGTCGCTCTTGTTGTTGAATGCCCACAAAGAGTAGGTTAACTCTTTTATGCCCCATGAAAAGGGCGTTACGTTTCGGGTTGTAGTAGCTCTCCTCACATCCCGAGCATGCGGATGAAGGTGGGCCGTAGTCATCTAGGCAGTTGTGTTATGCTTGCCTCATCTGCATGACGCTCACTTCTACTGGGATCACGTCGATCCAGATCTCGTCATCGAGACTGCCTTGAAAACAGCCTGTTTCTAGGGAACGCTACATGAATGATAGATATTAGTTTTGGCCAGTGTAATGTGCTTGATCTAGGCATTCGGACTCACGGGAAAACCCCATTGAAAGACCGATGATTAAATAAACGAAACTTTCATCTGTCAGCTATTGTCCATTTCACAATGGTTTTCGTCAATGACGGCCTAATATCTGAATAACCCTTACCCCGATATGGTTGATTTTTTGCACGTGAACTTATCTTTTTAATGTCCCAATGACTTAATAATTTACACTGTGTCAGGTAGTGCCATTTTCTTAAAGTGGCTAGTGTTTTAAATATTTGTTAGCAAAGGAATTATTTTGTCCCTTGAGAAAATAATTTACTGTACATTAAAAAAAAATTGTCTTTTATTAGGCACAGGCGTCTCTTCAATTCGAATATTTTCTACATTAGGTTCCACATAATGCACTTTTGTAATGTAGTTCATGTGTTTTTGGAGTTGTTAGAAGTAACTGGGCGTTTCGGAGACTAATTGGGAGAAAATGTAAAAGCACACAATAAATAGAATATAGAAAGTACACACTTCAGATGGATTGGTTCATTTTTATAAATAGATGATGGAGCAAACAATAAATGGTTATAATTGAGTTCCGAGATCCATCTTCTAGCTAGTTGGGGTGGCCCTGAACAGGACAGTTTTGCGAAGGTGATGGAAACTTCAATTTATCGGAAAGCAAACATGTAGGTTAATTGTTCACTTAATCAAAGTCGGATGATTGCAACAAATTGACGTCTGCTCTCGGAAGAAAGAACGACAGCCCACCTTTTCTTCAATCTCCCTCTTCCTCTTCAAGATAGCTCCTCACATTCAGCACAATAATATTTGTCTATATTTGAGAAGGCTGTATACTTTATTGCTTTTATATCGCATGGTTTGATTGTTCTATTTTCAGCTGCTGTTTGACCTTTAAGGAGTACCACATAGCGTGGGGTGTTATTTTTATAATTGTTGTAACTTTATTATGAATTAATATATCCATGTAAAAGTTGGGCAGGTGCTATAAAGACGATCACTCTACATTGTAATATAAATTAGTGTAATGTAGATTTCAAAATGTTAATTTAAAACGTAACTAAACAAAAAAAACTGAAAATTTATTTTCGAAAAAGGGCAAAACTATGCATGTAATTTCTCTTGTGCCTTTGATCATACATACATAATTTTTTTTCTTAAAATGCTGTTCAAGATTATCCATTTATTATAGACCAGCTAAATCTACATATTTTACAATTGTGTTTTTATGAAAATTCAAATATTTACTCAATTTTGTAACAGATTTGATACTCCAAATAATAACTCTTACACTTTGTAATATAGCTCGATTTCCATAGTTCACAACTATGCCGTGGTATTTTTTTAATACATGTGCAAAGTTGCAGGACAATTGCTTTAAAAACAAAAAAAAGTTATCACACAAACCGTCTGTACATTGCAGTTTTAGGCTTAAGGTTTAAGACACTATTTCTACTATTTTCTTATGATGAAATACCTTGATTTTTATCAATGGCCTCCAACTCGATATATACACCCTTCAGTAACTGCCTACCAACCATCAATGAACTCCAACCCGATATATAAATCCTTCAGTAACTGCCTGCCAACCATCAATGACCACCAACCCGATATATAAACCCTTCAGTAACTGCCAGCCAACCATCAATGACCTCCAAGCCGATATATAAACCCTTCAGTAACTGCCTGCCAACGATCAATGAACTCCAACCCGATATATAAATCCTTCAGTAACTGCCTGTCAACCATCAATGACCACCAACCCGATAAATAAACCCTTCAGTAACTGCCAGCCGACCATCAATGACCTCCAACCTGATATATAAACCCTTCAGTAACTGCCAGCCGACCATCAATGACCTCCAACCTGATATATAAACCCTTCAGTATCTGCCAGCCGACCATCAATGACCTCCAACCCGATATATAAACCCTTCAGTAACTGCCAGCCGACCATCAATGACCTCCAACCCGATATATAAACCCTTCAGTAGCTGCCAGCCGACCATCAATGGCCTCCAACCCGATATATAAACCCTTCAGTAACTGCCTGCCAATCATCCAGCACATATCCCCTCATTATTGCCCTCCTGGCATCATAGGATGCCTTAATAGCTTTTCTCTGAGTTCTTCTTTTGCGACAAAATGTTATTGTTTTCACAGGACTCTCTCAGATACCTGTAAGTATGTAATTCCATTTCCTCCATTACCAATAGAGATTTTGTCCCATCATTATAAACAGAAACTACAATACCAACAACAGCTTCCACAATAGTTAGACCACGATTCTTATTCTTGAGACATAATTTCAAGATAGCACTTGTTCATTCAATCATTGACATTTTGTGTATTTCCTTCAAGACACTTTTTTATTAGTTCATTCCTGTCGCGGTCCTAAAATACTGGTTTTATATTAGCCATAACAACAGCAGGTAGGTTACTGCTGTGTTTTTATGCACAGTTTCATCTGCTACAGCTTTCTTATATGTCACCATTTGTTGTGGCTGTTTTTTCTAATTTGGTAGCGACAAGTTCATAACACCACAGAACATCTGCAGGTCTGTAAGCTCTTTTCCAACACATCTCAATGCTAATATATTCCATCCGTTTATTGATATCACACACACATTACCCATATATATTTGTATTTGATTACATGAAGTAAATTATGTATATTATAATTGTTTTTGCTACAACAAAACTCAAACTCACTGCATAAGCCCTTCCTCTCTGTCTCTAGCAATTATGTATAGATATCACAAAAGTAATAAACAAGTTCTGTAACTATTTCTTTTTAAATGTAGTATTAAATAGCCAATTTTGCTACTGTCTTTAATCCAGCTCTCCCTGAACATTGTCATCTTCACTTAAAAATTCAATCTGATTCACAAGATCATACAATCTCCATCTCGTTATTTCTGACCGAGTGGGCGTGTCAGTGAACTTTTAAAAGATTCAGTGTTGATGTTGTTAAGTTTACCAGAACGTAATCACACCTATCACCATAGAACTTTGGTAGACCTTTCACCATAGAACTTTGGTAGACCTATCACCATAGAACTTTGGTAGACATATCACCATAGAACTTTGGTAGACCTATCACCATAGAACTTTGGTAGACCTATCACCATAGAACTTTGGTAGACCTTTCACCATAGAACTTTGGTAGACCTATCACCATAGAACTTTGGTAGACCTATCACCATAGAACTTTGGTAGACCTATCACCATAGAACTTTGGTAGACCTATCACCATAGAACTTTGGTAGACCTATCACCATAGAACTTTGGTAGACATATCACCATAGAACTTTGGTAGACCTATCGCCGTAGAACTTTGGTGGACCTATCACCATAGAACTTTGGTAGACCTATCACCATAGAACTTTGGTAGACCTATCACCATAGAACTGTGGTAGACATATCACCATGGAACTTTGGTGGACCTATCACCATAGAACTTTGGTAGACCTATCACCATAGAACTGTGGTAGACCTATCACCATAGAACGTTGGTAGACCTTTCACCAAAAAACTTTGGTAAGACCTATCACCATTTAACTTTGGTAGACCTATCGCCATAGAACTTTGGTAGACCTATCACTATAGAGCTTTGGTAGACCTATCACCATATAACTTTGGTAGACCTATCATCATAGAACTTTGATAAGACCTATCACCATAGAACGTTGGTAGAATTATCACAATAGAACTTTGGTAGACCTATCACCATAGAATTTTGGTAGACCTATCACCATAGATCTTTGGTACACCTATCACCATAGAACGTTAGTAGACCTATCACCATAGAACTTTGTTAGACGTATCACCATAGAACGTATGCTTCCTATTAACTTTCTTTCTTACCTTCGCGTCACATGATTTTATTTCTCATAATTCTCACAAAACAATTTTTCTTCGAAAATTGCAATTTGTATAAGCTAAAATTCTGACTAACATATCTTGCCATACGCATTAAGTGGGGAGTACTAATTATATTATATTTCTTTAAGGGAGCTTAAAAACCCCTCATTGTTTGTTGTTATAACTAAAATCTATGGGAGCAATAACTTGAAACTAGTAACTGGCAGACATTTTGAATTTTGTTTTTCTTCATTTCTTTGGGACTGACCTCAGGCCTGTTTGAAGTCTATATCTTAAAAAACTACTGATGCTAGACATTACATTCAAGTTGTATTTGGAAGAAGATTAATTTTACTTCCCGAACAGCCCAACAAAATTAAATTTACCCAACAAAACGCATTTTCACAAGATTCTAGATGGCACTCTACCCTTAACTTTTGCCCGAACGAGTTCAATTGGGTTTTAAGTGTGTGTGAATGGTAAAGTGGCAGTTTCAAACACATATGACTATGCTCTTAGATCAACTTGTCTACATGAATATATATATATTATATTTATATATATATTTATATATATATATATATATATATATATATAATAAGATGTTGCTTGATGAAGTCGGATGTGTTGTTCCGAAAGGTGCAAATATCGCAGCCAAGCTGTAAACTACAACACAACGCATTCCGTTCTCTGAATTACATTCTGCTACTTAAGCCCTTTCAGTTTTTGGTAGTGGGAGTTTGAGAATGAACGAAGCCAAGCCAAGCCAAACCAAGCCAAGCTAAGCCAAACCAAGCCAAGCCACGCCATAATATGTTGGACAGCCTGAAAGAATTGCACGAGCGACAGTCAACAACAGAGTTGGTAAACAACACACATGTTAAAAGCAGGTTGAGGCACATGATCGCCAACAGCAACTGGTATGGCGTATAGTGAAGATGTTTTGAAAAAAAAACATATTGAAAAAAAAAATTATCATCACATTTCTCGTTTTTATTTGACCGATCAGTCAAATTCCGATCATTATCTCCGGGTACCGCCCTCCCCGCGACTGCTAAACATATTTGCGAACCATGGCTTAGTTATGGTTGATCAACCAGGTATAATTGTTTGAACAACAAACTGACTACCAACGTTTTCTATATACGTCACTGGATAAACTGTTTGTCTGGAAGTTGGTGTCTCTTTCTAGGGACTAAATGTATGTTTGTGAATAGCGTCTCATTGTACAGAGCACGTATGAGGGTAAGTCAGTAAGTAGATCACAAACTGGTATAGGCTAACTGAAAAATGTGGTAGGTAGTTTCTGAAGGTGTCATTGGGTGGCAGCAAGATCCAGCTGTGTGATTACTGTAGGTGTCATTTGGTGGCAGCAACACCCAGCTGTGTGATTACTGTAGGTGTCATTTGGTGGCAGCAACACCCAGCTGTGTGATTACTGTAGGTGTCATTTGGTGGCAGCAACACCCATCTGTGTGATTACTGTAGATGTCATTTGGTGGCAGCAACATCCAGCTGTGTGATTACTGTAGGTGTCATTTGGTGGCAGCAACACCCAGCTGTGTGATTACTGTAGGTGTCATTTGGTGGCAGCAACACCCATCTGTGTGATTACTGTAGGTGTCATTTGGTGGCAGCAACACCCAGCTGTGTAATTACTGTAGGTGTCATTTGGTGGCAGCAACACCCAGCTGTGTGATTACGGTAGGGTCATTGGGTGGCAGCAACATCCAGCTGTGTGATTACTGTAGGTGTCATTTGGTGGCAGCAACATCCAGCTGTGTGATTACTGTAGGTGTCATTTGGTGGCAGCAACACCCAGCTGTGTGATTACTGTAGGTGTCATTTGGTGGCAGCAACACCCAGCTGTGTGATTACTGTAGGTGTCATTGGGTGGCAGCAACATCCAGCTGTGTGATTACTGTAGGTGTCATTTGGTGGCAGCAAGATCCCGCTGTGTGATTACTGTATGTGTCATTTGGTGGCAGCAAGATCCAGCTGTTTGATTACTGTAGGTGTCATTTGGTGGCAGCAAGATCCAGCTGTGTGATTACTGTAGGTGTCATTTGGTGGCAGCAACATCCAGCTGTGTGATTACTGTAGGTGTCATTTGGTGGCAGCAACATCCAGCTGTGTGATTACTGTAGGTGTCATTTGGTGGCAGCAACATCCAGCTGTGTGATTACTGTAGGTGTCATTTGGTGGCAGCAACACCCAGCTGTGTGATTACTGTAGGTGTCATTTGGTGGCAGCAACATCCAGCTGTGTGATTACTGTAGGTGTCATTTGGTGGCAGCAACATCCAGCTGTGTGATTACTGTAGGTGTCATTTGGTGGCAGCAAGATCCCGCTGTGTGATTACTGTATGTGTCATTTGGTGGCAGCAAGATCCAGCTGTGTGATTACTTTAGGTGTCATTGGGTGGCAGCAACATCCAGCTGTGTGATTACTGTAGGTGTCATTTGGTGGCAGCAACACCCAGCTGTGTGATTACTGTAGGTGTCATTTGGTGGCAGCAACATCCAGCTGTGTGATTACTGTAGGTTCAGACCCTTGGTGTCATCAACATTCACAGTGTTTTCCTGTTTGTTTGTTTGTTTTTTTGTTGTCAAGAAGACTTTCTGCATGGGAAATACATAAGGAAATGTTCAGGTATGCTGACTAGGTGGGTACGGTTTAATGGTGGTTATGCCAGACTAGATACGGCTCAACTAACCATGGAAAAGAATTGACAAACTAGGTGGCAACTTGATGAACATCTGCCTTACAGTCCTGGCTTAGTCCAGACTGATCTCCACTTGTTTGGTCGGAATGACTAAGTGGTGGAGGGTGGAGTACAAATACGGGGAGAGTGGTGGATTGTGAAGTAGAAATATGGGGGAGGGGTGGATGGTGGAGTACAAATACGAGGAAGTGGTGGATGTTGGAGTAGAAATACGGGGGAGTGGTGGATGGTGAAGTAGAAATTCGGGGGAGTGGTGGATGGTGGAGTAGAAATACGGGGGAGTGGTGGATGGTGAAGTAGAAATATGGGAGAGGGGTGGATGGTGGAGTAGAAATACGGGGGAGTGGTGGATGGTGAAGTAGAAATATGGGAGAGGGGTGGATGGTGGAGTACAAATACAGGGGAGTGGTGGATGGTGAAGTAGAAATATGGGGGAGTGGTGGATGGTGAAGTAGAAATATGGGGGAGTGGTAGATGATGAAGTAGAAATACGGGGGAGTGGTGGATGGTGGAGTACAAATACGGGGGAGTGGTGGATGGTGGAGTACAAATACGGGGGGGGGGGGGTTGTGGATGGTGGAGTACAAATATGATTGAACAGTCGATGGTTGAGTACAAATACGGGGGAGTGCTGGATGGTGGAGTATAAATATGGGGGAGTGGTGGATGGTGGAGTACTAATACGGGTGAGTGGTGGATGGTGAAGTAGAAATATGGGGGAGGGTGGATGGTGGAGTAGAAATACGGGGGAGTGGTGGATGGTGGAGTACAAATACTGGGGAGTGGTGGATGATGAAGTAGAAATATGGGGGGAGGGGTGGATGGTGAAGTAGAAATATGGGGGAGGTGTGGATGGTGAAGTAGAAATATGGGGGAGTGGTGGATGAGGAAGTAAAAATACGGGGGAGTCGTGGATGGTGGAGTAGAAATACGGGTGATAGAATGCCAGAATACCAGAGTATCGTCATAACCTTCGTCACGGAATGCATAGAATGGAGCAACGGAAGAGCAGAGTTGGGGTGAATCAGTTGATAACTTAGAACACGCAGGAGGAAGATGACGTAATATACACCGACGGATCGGTTGTACGCAACGGGACATCAGGCTGGTGCTTCTCAGCCAGCGCACGGGCGGATACATGTCAATAGGCTCCAGTTTGAGAATGGAAGTTAAAGCTGTGACTCCAGGGATAAGATGCCTATCTGGGGCTCATTTAACGAGGGCAGTCATCGTGACTGACGCGCAGGTCGTGCTTCAGATGGTACAGAAGGGATGGCTGGGTAAGAGTGGATAGCAGCTGTTGAAGCCTCACGCCTTCAGGGGTTGACATGGATCTACTATCCTGGCCATGCGGAGGATCAGGGCAACAGAAGAGCTGACATCTTGGCTTCACAAGCTTCCATCATGGGCACGTTAGTGATGGATATGAGTGACATTGTGAAATTAGTCAACGATCGTCTGTTGGATGAGAACATCAAAATAGATGGATTAGCAATCCACAGACTACAAAATTTTGACATCAAACGAGGTTCGGGCGGAGTGGTAAGCGTGAGAGGACGGAGCAGGAGAGTGTACACCAAGCGAGCTACAGGTACCATCAACATCCAGACACTGTACCATTTGCTGAGAGAGACTGAGTACCTTTGAGTGTGCTCGGAGTGCAGTGATGTAGATTCTTAGAAAAAGAAACTAAAGATTTCTATGCTGCAGGTTTTGATCATCTTCAAAAGCGGTGAGACAAGTTTATCAATGTTGGTGTGAATTTTGTTCAAAAATGAGGGAGGACATAATTGCAATAATAAATGGTTTCCAAATTAGTATCTCATTTAGATTTTTGCGATTATTGTGTGACCTATTTACTGACTCGTCCTCGTATTAATTAAAACTGTGATAATTACCAGAAATGTCACAACGCAGCGGAGTATTTAGCTGCTCGAGCCTAGTCCGCTAAGCAGGAAATCCTTCTCTCGGCTACATCCAGCTCATACCAGGGCTGGGACCTGCACAGGGTCGACTGTAGAAGTATAGGTCGACCAAGAACTAAGAATGTACTTTACGGGTAAAAAAAAGATAGACAAAGACTTGAACAGGTCAAGAGCTTCTCCTATATTAGAAATAAAATAACGGAAAATGAGAAAATCAAAATGAGAATAAGGATTTCCAAATGCGTTTTCACCAACATATATTGACATCCTAGCAAGTCGCTCACAGATTGAAAAGGAGAAACATCAGATGTGTTCCTCTTAACTGCATGGCAAAGAGACTTAGACAATAAAGAAATTACGAGAACTGATGCCTTCCAAATGTGGATATATAGAAGAATGAAGCCCATTTCCTGGAAAGAAAAGAAAACAAATAAGGAAATTTTGAAGCAAGAAATGCAGAGATTTGATGAACAAAATCAATCAGAGAGTTAAGGTGTTTACGTCACATCAAAGGACATAACATCTTGCAGATAAAATACTGGAAGGAAAGTTGGAGGACAAACGTGTCATGAGTAAATAACATTAAAAGGGGGAGAATAAACATAGGAAGGACAGAGAAATGACTGTCAGACTGTGCCACCAGGGCACGAGAACGATCCATTGCTGCCAGTCTTCTCTGCGGAGATAACTCTGGAACTGAAACCAGTTAAAACACGTGACATGTAAATCTAATTAAAACAACTTCGAAGAGAATACGTTTAGTATGGGTAGAGAACGCCCCAACTCATGGAGTATCAAATGCCGTTTGTCCCTGCAGTCGTCCTGTTGTGCATTTGTCCGGTTTTTATTTCAGTCACGATAGAGAACATTAAGGGGTTTAATCACGTGGTTTGAACTTCGGGGAGAGAGGACTAAGGTCAGGGTCAGGCAAAATATACTTATCAGGCATGTTAGTCAGGTCAGGCAAAATATACTGATCAGACATGTTAGTCAGGGTCAGGCAAAATATATTGATCAGACATGTTAGTCAGGGTCAGGCAAAATATACTGATCAGACATGTTAGTCAGGGTCAGGCAAAATATACTGATCAGACATGTTAGTCAGGGTCAGGCAAAATATACTGATCAGACATGTTAGTCAGGGTCAGGCAAAATATACTGATCAGACATGTTAGTCAGGTCAGGCAAAATATACTTATCCGGCATGTTAGTCAGGTCAGGAAAAATATACTTATCAGGCATGTTAGTCAGGTCAGGCAAAATATACTGATCAGACATGTTAGTCAGGTCAGGCAAAATATACTGATCAGGCATGTTAGTCAGGTCAGGCAAAATATACTGATCAGACATGTTAGTCAGGTCAGGCAAAATATACTGATCAGACATGTTAGTCAGGTCAGGCAAAATATACTGATCAGACATGTTAGTCAGGGTCGGGCAAAATATACTGATCAGACATGTTAGTCAGGGTCAGGCAAAATATACTGATCAGACATGTTAGTCAGGGTCAGGCAAAATATACTGATCTATTCACCTAGCTCGAATTCTTCGAATTATTTTTCTGAAAGCATGATGCTTTCACGGCAGCCCTGCTAACGATTTAGGGTGGACGTGATCCCCGTAGTAGTGAGCGACACGCAATGGAAGCCAAGCACAGCACGGCCGTCTGGAGGACCTAGGACCACCTTCATCAGCACGCTCGGAATGTAAGGAAAGCTACTTAACGCGTTTTCAAGATACACGAAATGGTGATTCTATTTATAGTGAGCACTCAATACCATCAAAAACTAGAACACCATCACCAACAATAACAGCAACAACACCAACAACAACAGCAACAACCGCAACACCAACAGAAACAACAATTTGTGTCTTCTTGGTCAATATGAGCAAACCAACATCGCATCCATCCTTCGCTCATCTCCTCATCCATAGAAACCTCTCTTTTACTCGCTCTTTCTCTCTTCAGTCACACAATACCTCTCTCGACCTCCTACTCCTCAACCCTCTCATGCAACTCTCTGACCCACCCACTCCCCACTCATACAACCCTCTGACCCACCCACTTCTCAACTCCCCACTCATACAACCCTCTCACCAACCCACTCCTCAACTCCCGACTCATACAACCCTCTGACCCACCCGCTCCTCACTCATACAACCCTCTCACCAACCCACTCCTCAACTCCCCACTCATACAACCCTCTCACCAACCCACTCCTCAATTCCCCACTCATACAACCCTCTCACCAACCCACTCCTCAACTCCCCACTCATACAACCCTCTCACCCACCCACTCCTCACTCATACAACCCTCTCATCAACCCACTCCTTAACTCCCCACTCATACAACACTCTGACCCACCCACTCCCCAACTCCCCACTTATACAACCCTCTCACCAACCCACTCCACAACTCCCCACTCATACAACCCTCTGACCCACCCACTCCCCAACTCCCCACTCATACAACCCTCTCACAAACCCACTCCCCAACTCCCCACTCATACAACCCTCTGACCTACCCACTCCTCACTCATACAACCCTCTGACCCACGCACTCCCCACTCATACAACCCTCTGACCCACCCACTCCCTACTCATACAACCATCTCACCAACCCACTCCTCAACTCCCCACTCATACAACCATCTCACCAACCCACTCCTCAACTCCCTACTCATACAACCATCTCACCAACCTACTCCACAACTCCCCACTCATACAACCATCTCACCAACACACTCCTCAACTCCCCACTCATACAACCCTCTCACCAACCCACTCCTCAACTCCTCACTCATACAACCCTCTCACAAACCCACTCCACAATTCCCCACTCATACAACCCTCTCACCAACCCACTCCACAACTCCCCACTCATACAACCATCTCACCAACCCACTCCACAACTCCCCACTCATACAACCCTCTCACCAACCCACTCCACAATTCCCCACTCATACAACCCTCTCACCAACCCACTCCACAACTCCCCACTCATACAACCATCTCACCAACCCACTCCACAACTCCCCACTCATACAACCCTCTCACCAACCCACTCCTCAGCTCCCCACTCATATAACACTCTGACCCACCCACTCCTCAACTCACCACTCATACAACCCTCTCACCAACCCACTCCACAACTCCCCACTCATACAACCCTCTCACCAATCCACTCCTCAGCTCCCCACTCATATAACACTCTGACCCACCCACTCCTCAACTCCCCACTCATACAACACTCTGACCCACCCACTCCCCAACTCCCCACTTATACAACCCTCTCACCAACCCACTCCACAACTCCCCACTCATACAACCCTCTGATACACCCACTCCCAAACTCCCCACTCATACAACCCTCTCACAAACCCACTCCCCAACTCCCCACTCATACAACCCTCTGACCTACCCACTCCTCACTCATACAACCCTCTGACCCACCCACTCCCTACTCATACAACCATCTCACCAATCCACTCCTCAACTCCCCACTCATACAACCATCTCACCAACCTACTCCACAACTCCCCACTCATACAACCATCTCACCAACACACTCCTCAACTTCCCACTCATACAACCCTCTCACCAACCCACTCCTCAACTCCTCACTCATACAACCCTCTCACCAACCCACTCCTCAACTCCCCACTCATACAACCCACTCACCAACCCACTCCTCAACTCCCCACTCATACAACCCTCTCACCAACCCACTCCTCAACTCCCCACTCATACAACCATCTCACAAACCCACTCCACAACTCCCCACTCATACAACCCTCTGACCCACCCGCTCCTCACTCATACAACCCTCTCACCAACCCACTCCTCAACTCCCCACTCATACAACCCTCTCACCAACCCACTCCTCAATTCCCCACTCATACAACCCTCTCACCAACCCACTCCTCAACTCCCCACTCATACAACCCTCTCACCCACCCACTCCTCACTCATACAACCCTCTCATCAACCCACTCCTTAACTCCCCACTCATACAACACTCTGACCCACCCACTCCCCAACTCCCCACTTATACAACCCTCTCACCAACCCACTCCACAACTCCCCACTCATACAACCCTCTGACCCACCCACTCCCCAACTCCCCACTCATACAACCCTCTCACAAACCCACTCCCCAACTCCCCACTCATACAACCCTCTGACCTACCCACTCCTCACTCATACAACCCTCTGACCCACGCACTCCCCACTCATACAACCCTCTGACCCACCCACTCCCTATTCATACAACCATCTCACCAACCCACTCCTCAACTCCCCACTCATACAACCATCTCACCAACCCACTCCTCAACTCCCTACTCATACAACCATCTCACCAACCTACTCCACAACTCCCCACTCATACAACCATCTCACCAACACACTCCTCAACTCCCCACTCATACAACCCTCTCACCAACCCACTCCTCAACTCCTCACTCATACAACCCTCTCACAAACCCACTCCACAATTCCCCACTCATACAACCCTCTCACCAACCCACTCCACAACTCCCCACTCATACAACCATCTCACCAACTCACTCCACAACTCCCCACTCATACAACCCTCTCACCAACCCACTCCACAATTCCCCACTCATACAACCCTCTCACCAACCCACTCCACAACTCCCCACTCATACAACCATCTCACCAACCCACTCCACAACTCCCCACTCATACAACCCTCTCACCAACCCACTCCTCAGCTCCCCACTCATATAACACTCTGACCCACCCACTCCTCAACTCACCACTCATACAACCCTCTCACCAACCCACTCCACAACTCCCCACTCATACAACCCTCTCACCAATCCACTCCTCAGCTCCCCACTCATATAACACTCTGACCCACCCACTCCTCAACTCCCCACTCATACAACACTCTGACCCACCCACTCCCCAACTCCCCACTTATACAACCCTCTCACCAACCCACTCCACAACTCCCCACTCATACAACCCTCTGACCCACCCACTCCCCAACTCCCCACTCATACAACCCTCTCACAAACCCACTCCCCAACTCCCCACTCATACAACCCTCTGACCTACCCACTCCTCACTCATACAACCCTCTGACCCACCCACTCCCTACTCATACATCTCACCAATCCACTCCTCAACTCCCCACTCATACAACCATCTCACCAACCTACTCCACAACTCCCCACTCATACAACCATCTCACCAACACACTCCTCAACTTCCCACTCATACAACCCTCTCACCAACCCACTCCTCAACTCCTCACTCATACAACCCTCTCACCAACCCACTCCTCAACTCCCCACTCATACAACCCTCTCACCAACCCACTCCTCAACTCCCCACTCATACAACCCTCTCACCAACCCACTCCTCAACTCCCCACTCATACAACCATCTCACAAACCCACTCCACAACTCCCCACTCATACAACCCTCTCACCAACCCACTCCACAATTCCCCACTCATACAACCCTCTCACCAACCCACTCCACAACTCCCCACTCATACAACCATCTCACCAACCCACTCCACAACTCCCCACTCATACAACCCTCTCACCAACCCACTCCTCAGCTCCCCGCTCATATAACACTCTGACCCACCCACTCCTCAACTCACCACTCATACAACCCTCTCACCAACCCACTCCACAACTCCCCACTCATACAATCTTCTCGACCTCCCACTCCTCAACTCCCCACTCACACAACCCTCTCACTCCCCCACTCACCAACTCCCCAACCACTCAAACAAACCAAACGCTTCCCGGATGTGGAATCGCTTTCGTATATGTGTTATAACGTTATTTCAACAATACCTGACAAGTCCAGTATTGTATAAACGATCAAGTAAATAGTTTTCCCTATGATGAGATGTGAACGATCAACAAAAATCATATTTCCTCTTTAAACATTTACAAGTTTTTCATGTCTGTATCTTTGTTGTCTTCCTCCTCCTGTGTTAATTTACTCTATCATTCTTAATGTGTGATAAATAGTCTGGCGTGCTTTGTAAGCATATTTTGTGTGTAGGTTTGTTTGTTTTTATTGTGCAAGTGCCAAGCGGAGATCCATTATAATCTGGTAAGTCACCGTATCAATTATTCATCTAAACGACGGAAGGGAATAGTGCGCAGTCGCTGTTTCAATCACACACACACACACACATATATACAATAGGCTGTCCTAACATGGTTTAGCCAGTGGGTCTTAATCGTTGCGTGAACTAGGGAACCATTTGACAGTTTGGTGAAATATGAGGTCCCATCTACGAATCTGATAAAGATTAGGGGCCCATCTGACCGTCTGGTGACATCTATTGACCCATCTGACAGTCTGGTAATGATTAGGGACCAATATGAGAGTCTTTTAAAGATTAGGGACTCATCCGGCAGTCTACTGAAATATGTTAACACCTTTGGTAGTCTGGTAAAGATTAGGGACCCATCTGGCAGTCTACTGAAATATGTTAACACCTTTGGTAGTCTGGTAAAGATTTAGGGACCCATCTGACAGTCTTTTAAAGATTAGGGACCTATCTGACAGTCTGTTGAAACCTATGAACCTATCTAAAAGTCTGGTTAAGATTACGTAATCATCTGACTGTCTTGTGAAGATTTGGGACTCATCTGATTGTCTGGTGTAGATTAGGGACCCATCTGACTGTCTGGTGAATATTAGAGAACCATCTGGCAGTCTGGTGAAGATTACAGACCCATCTGGCAGTCTGATAAAGATTAGAGACCCATCTGACAGTCTGGTGAAGATTAGAGACCCATCTGGCAGTCTGATAAAGATTAGAGACCCATCTGGCAGTCTGATAAAGATTAGAGACCCATCTGACAGTCTGGTGAAGATTAGAGACCCGTCTGACAGTCTGATAAAATCTAGGGATCATCTGACAATTTGGTTAAGATAAGAGACCCATCTGGCAATCTGGTGAAGATGTGAGACCCATCTGACTGTCTGATGAAATCTTTAGACCTCTTTGGCAATCTGAAAGTCTATTTGTCCATTTCCAGAATGATGTTTAAGGACATGTCCTTTGTAGAACGTCGATCCCATCACAGTCTGTTAAAGAAACTCGTTCCCTTGCCAAAACTCCAGCCTCCGCCACAGTCATACCCAGGCATTCCTGGCTATCTTGGTGCCATCGTCTTCTTGGTCTACCCCTTCCTCTTTTGCCTGGCACCATACCTTCCATCACCGTTCTCTCAATACCGTTGTGTCTCTTGATGTGACCAAAGTATTTGCATTTTCTAGCCAACATGGAATTGATAAACCAGTTCTCCTCTATGCTCAACTCTTGGCGAATGTCTGAATTTGTTAATTTCTCTGTCCAAGGTATTCTGAGGATCTTTCTGTAACATTTTGACTCGAAGGATTCGATTCTTTGTCTGGAAGTTTTGGTAATCGTCCATGCTTCACAGCCATAAGCTGCCACAGGAAAAACACAGGCTCTCAAGACTTTTACTTTTATAATTTTGTTGGTGCTATGCCATAATTTCTTCAGGCTGTTCAGTCTCTGCGTTGGAATAGCTAGTCTTCTTCTGATTTCTTTCGAGCAGTCACCATTTTTGTCAATTTTGGAGCCCAGATATTCCAAATGTATGACCTGATCTATTTCCTCACCATCCACTGTAAATTTATGCTGACATTGTGTTTTATCAGTGGTCATTATCTTTGTTTTGTTTATGTTTATTAACAGATTTTTATCTTTACTATGTCCATTAACGGCTGAAAGTAGCTGCCCTAGCCCTTCTGCACTTCTTGATAGTGTCACTGTGTCATCTGCGTATCGTAACTCTAGAATCTCGTACCCCCCAATCGTAAATGGGTCGAAACTTTCAATGTTCTCATCTTCTCGCACATTTCTCATTAGACATTCCGCATATATGTTGTACAGATAAGGTGAGAGTATACATCCCTGTCGGACTCCCTTTTGTACTGCAAACCAATCTGATGTTTGTCCAGATACTCGGACAGCGGCTTGTTCATTTTGGTATAATGTTTCAATGAGATGGACTATATGCAAAGGAAACCCCATTTCCTTCATGATTCTCCACAGATTTTGATGTTTTACCGTGTCGAAGGCCTTAGTGTAATCAATGAAACATGTGTACATGTCTATATTAAACTCTCTACATTTTTCATATATATTCCTTAAATTGAATATGTGGTCCCTCTGTCTTTCCTAAAACCTGCCTGGACTACGTGAATTTCAGATTCAAACCTTTTCTCTATCCTTCTTAATAGGATTCGCAAGAGTATCTTGCTAGCATGGCTGATCAGTGCGATAGTTCGGTAGTTCGTGCACAGCTTCAGGTTGCCTTTTTTGGGGAGGGGAATATACATTGATTTCTTCCATGCTTCTGGCCACTCTGCACTGTGCCATATCTGTTTACACAGCTTATGATAGACTCGAGCACATGCCTCTCCTCTTGTTTGTATTAGCTCTGCTGGGATATCATCGCATCCTGGGGACTTTCCCTTTTTCAGGCTTTTAATTGCAGGGCGTACTTCTTCCAATGTTGGTTCAGGTTCTTTCTCATCCTTTGGTAGGATTGTAACTGAGCGCTTTGTGCTATCTCCATACATGGTTCTGCAGTACTCTCTCCGTCTATTCAGTATGTCTTTGGTTTCTGTTAATGTGTCATCCTCTTTGTCATTTATGATTTTTGGAACCGGACGGAACTCCCTTGTCAGTGTTATTATTGCTTTGAATGCATCTCTTTCTCTGCCTTGTTGCTGTAGGTTTTCTATATCCTTACACGTTTCTACTATGTATCTTCTTTTATCTTTTCTTATTTCTCTTCTAACTTTTCTTGCCCAGTTTTTAAATGCTGTGTTGGTCCCCTTCCCATTTTTTTAATTGTTGCCTTTCTGCAATGAGTTTCTGTGTTTCCTCTGTTATATAGCTCTGTGTCTTGTGCAATATCTTTGGAATCATTTCTTTTGCTGTCGAGATCAAAATATCCTTTGCGTACGATGTCAACTCCTCAGATGTCATCTCTTCCTGTACCGCAAGCAACGCGTCAAATGTGTTTTCTACTTTGATGTTGTATTCAGTAGGTAGTGCTGTTACATCGAAGAGTATTGGCTGGCAACCTTTGTTGATCCTACGTAGTCTTGTTTGGAAAACTACAAACAGTAATTCATGGTCCGTATCGCAGTCTGCTCCTGGCAGCGTTTTTGTTGCCAGCACATTTGATCTACATCTTTGTTGCAAAAGGACGTCATCTATTTGGTTTCTGCTGTTGCCATCAGGGGAGGTCCACGTGTACAGTCTTCGTGGATGTTGTTTGAAGACGGTGTTGGCAATGGAGAGGTTGTTTTCCGTGCAGAATTCAACCAGTCTTTCTCCTCGCTCATTTCTGTGTCCCAAACCAAAAAGTCCTCGAACACTTCTTTCCTCTTCGGCTCTTTCCTCTCCGACTTTCGCATTGAAATCGCCAATGATGTCCAAAATGTCTCTTTTTTCAACTTTTTCCATCGCTTCTTGCAAGGTGTTGTAGAAATCATCCATTTCACAATCGTCTGCTGCTGATGTTGGTGCATACACTTGAATTATTGTTAGATTTCTAATATTTTATTTTAGTCTGATTACAATTATGCGGTTGTTGACTGGATTGTAAAGAGTAGTGAAGGTGCTGTCTTCTTTGACAGAATAAAGCCGACCCCGCTTTTTCCACCCTTGTCCGTCCCAGAGTATATAAATGTTTTTCCTGAGGAGCTGGTACAGTGCCCTTGGCCAGCCACATCTGTGCTCAGAGACTCCAAGTTATTTTTTCGAAACTACCCAATGTATTACAGGATCCTCGCCGGTGCTACGCATTGTGCTGACTCTCTCAAAATACAGAGAAGGACAGACTTCTTATGTTCGTGTGCTATGATGTTAATTCTTCGACTAAACTAAACTAAGAGCCAAGCTAAACTAAGAGCTAAAGCTAAACTAACAGCTAAATTAAACTAAAGCTAAACTAAACTAAAAGTAAACTAAACTAACAGCTAAACTAAACTAAGAGCTAAACTAAATAAAGGTAAACTAAACTAAGAGCTAAACAAAAAGGTAAACTAAACTAAAGGTTAACTAAACTAAGAGCTAAACTAAACTATAGCTAAACTAAACTATAGCTAAACTAAACTAAGAGCTAAACTAAACTACAGCTAAACTAAACTACAGCTAAACTAAACTACAGCTAAACTAAACTACAGCTAAACTAAACTAAGAGCTAAACTAAACTACAGCTAAACTAAACTACAGCTAAACTAAACTAAGAGCTAAACTAAACTACAGCTAAACTAAACTAAGAGCTAAACTAAACTACAGATAAACTAAACTAAGAGCTAAACTAAACTACAGCTAAACTAAACTACAGCTAAACTAAACTACAGCTAAACTAAACTACAGCTAAACTAAACTACAGCTGAACTGCAATGAAAGAGAGTGTTTGCAATAAGAATGACAAATGATAAACATATTTCAACACTTGAAAAGGCATACTTAAACATCGTACAGGCGGAACAACACATGTTCAACATTACAAATTGATTACATATTAATTTGTAAAAAACCAAGAAAAATTGCAAACTCAAGAGCAAAGTCAACATCTGCATCGATTCTGAACATCAATCCATAGTAATAACAGCAAAGAATATTGCAGAGGAAAAGACGGAAATAAGAAAAGCCAACAGTTATCTCATCTTTTTTTTTTTTTTTGAAGAGTAAGCTAGTAGAAGAGAGATATACCATTTAAAAACACATGTTTTTTTAAGAAATTAACTACAGGATTTCATGAAATTTCAGAGAAAGAAAACAAAAGTCTTGTGGAATGCTGAAATTAAAGAAAACATGAATATTAAAACGATCATCTGCATAGCTGACGTACACAATTACAGAAAAAAATTATGTTAATTACCAAGTACAAACTGTTAAAGAAAAATTGTGGACAAAAATATAGAGGACAACTAACATTTACTAGTATATGCAAAAGGGATCAAGATGCTGAGCAGCGCATAGGCTGCAGTGGTCAGCTACCCATAGCTGACTGCTAGCGTCAGGGCCAGCAAACCAGAGCTGCCAAGACCCTTCTACACCTCCACGCGGTGATCCTGGATAACAGGCTGCAGCAGGCAGACTGGCTAAGGAGAAGGGATTGAAGAAATAATGCTAACCCTGTACTCAAAAAATGCTTGCTGAAGTCGGATGTGTTGGACCGAAAGGTGCAAATATTGCAGTCAAGCTGTAAACTACGACACAACGCATTCCGTTCTCTTGACTACATTCTGTTACTTAAGCACTTTCAGGGTTCGGTAGCGGGAGATTGAGAACAAACGAAGAAGAAGAAGTATATGCAAAAATCGTCGAAGAGGATTGTCTAAATGCATGTATCTCAGCAATGAGATTAAGAGATGAAATCTTTAATCTCATTTTAATTATTAATGAAAAAAAATGGATCCACAATATTTATCGACCATTTAAGACAACGTCTAGACCGAACAAAGAAGGCACATGCATCTTATGATAAAGCATCCTGGTCAACTGAAGTCAAATGAAATTAAAACCACCCCCAAAATAAAAATCTTAACTTCTATGCACAATCCTTTCTGTTATATGGCTCTGAGGGGACGGCGTGGCCTAGTGGTTAAGTGGCACGGCTCACAACTCGAAGGTGCTGGGTTCGATCCCCATCACAGCACCGGCCGTTACCCCGGGGAAGCAAACCCTTTGAAAATGCAGGAGGAAGCAGACCCTTACCTAAAAATGCATGCTGAAGTCGGATGCACTCGGCCGACAGGCGCAAAATAAAAACTACAGTGCAACGCACACCCGCCTTGGGGAATAGACAAATAAGGCGAACGCAAAAAAAGAAAAAGAAAAAAAATATGGCTCTGCAACATGGATGACAACACAGGTACTTAAGAAAAAGGTACAAACTTTCGTAAATGGTTACCTGTGGAAAATACAAGGGTGGAAATGGCACGACAAGTTGGAGGTAGGGCAGGAACATTTAAGGGATAGCACTTCACGGCAGGAGGCAGTCACTTCCTAGCAAAATAGGATGGCATGGACCCTATTTGGTTCTCCCGCTCTCGTCTAACTCCCGCACGGTTCCTAGACTCTGCTAAAGAACTGCAGCGCTACCTCCCAAGAAACGGCTAAACTATGTGAACAAATACGGAAGAAAACCCGGATAGGGAAGATCCGATAGTCGTGTAAGACAGCTTTCCTAGGAAAAACAACTCTGACCCCAAACAACAGCTACATTGCAGGCATGCTGGGGACAGTTAAGGGATAGGGAGGCGGCCCCGAACAAATGCATGCTGAAGTCGGATGCACTTGGCTACGGTGCATAACACAGTGCAACGTAGTGCGTTTAATGATGACGGACACCAAAATGGCTCAAAGAGATGGTGCTCGACCCAAGGAGTCCCATCAGGTGATAAGAGTGCCGACCCCTACCCCCTCCCGTCTTAAAGAGGTCCATTAAATGCTACTGGTGGTCCCCTACCTCCGTGCCATGGGACCAGGGCACAGACAGCTAAGGAAACCACTACTGACCAAATCACAAATAACATTTCTCAAGTGTACTCCAATGGAATGCAGAGGGAGTCCTAAACAAGAAGCTACCGCTCGCTTACAAACTCCACGAGGAAAACATTGACATTGCTTGCAGCCAAGAGACCCACCTTAACACACAATCAAAGGTTCCTGATAACGAGGATACGAAACCCTTTGGCTTGATAGAGAGGGCTACAACAGTTGAGTGATCATGCTAATTAGGAACTACCAAGCAGAGAAGTCCTAAATGCTACAAGCAATCAAAAAGAAATCACTGGTGCTGATGGCATTGTAGATGAACAAAACCTGAGAGCGTTAAATCTGTATTTCTACCCCCCCCCCTGCGCCCCCTCCCCAACTAAATGAACAAGAGATAAGGCTAGATAAGGCTCTAACCTACTTAGTTTCCTTAGACCGATGTCTGACCTGGAAAACGCAAATTTTAAAGACTCGGCTGAGGGTAAGGCGACTCATGTCCATCATAAAGAATCGTGCTGGTACTACATGGAGTGCTGACGGAAACCTGCTGGTACTACTTGGAGTGCTGACGGAAACTTGCTGGTACTGCTTCGGGTGCTTACGGAAACTTGCTGCTACTACTTTGAGTGCTGACGGAAACTTGCTGGTACTACTTTGAGTGCTGACGGAAACTTGCTGGTACTACATGGAATGCTGACGGAAACTTGCTGGTACTACATGGAGTGCTGACGGAAACTCACTAAAGAAATTATTCACCGGCTAGTGAGACCAGTATTGGAATTCGGGCTTGCAGCTTCGTCCACGGCATCTAAATCAAACTTCGACAAAATAGGGCGCACCCAGAACCAAGCAGCCCGCATCATAATAGGAGTCCTGAAGTCCACCCAAATAGGGCGCAGTCAGAATCAAGCAGCCGGCATCATTATAGGAGCCATGAAGTCCCCCTAAATAAAAGACCGGAAAGCCATGGCTGTGCTACAGCCAATGGAAGACCGCAGCGACTATAGAATCCTTCAACAAGCGGGAAAATTGAAACGAACCATGGCCCACCCAATGCACCACAGACTAAATAGCATAGGATGTGGCAGGCTAAAGAGGAAATGTTTTACAGTCCAGGCAAAAGAAAAGATTAAAAACAATGCTGCACTTTTAAACGAAAAAATAAACCAATACCAGCATGCTCCATCCGCTGCCTCTGGAAAGGAAAACCCTTCCCTGATCTTATTTGCAATATTCCCTACATCGGAGACAAAAAGTCAGAGGAACAGAAAAAAAACACAAAAATGTCCACCAACAGCCTGGACACACTGTATGGAAATGCACAGAGCCTTGAGTCGACTGCTGTCTTCGTTAGAGTCATTGAAGTCAAGGTCTGAAGTCGACTGCTGCCTTCGTTAGAGTCATTGAAGTCGTGGTCTGAAGTCAACTTCTGCCCTCGTTAGAGTCATTGAAGTCGAGGTCTGAAGTCGACTGCTGCCTTCGTTAGAGTCATTGAAGTCGAGGTCTGAAGTCGACTGCTGCCTTCGTTAGAGTCACTGAAGTCGAGGTCTGATAACGAACGAGGAAGAAGTAAAACAACATCACCAACGTGAAACATGAGAAAGCGGATCAGGTACCAGTGGAGCATACACTATGCAGAAGACGAAAGCGATGGATAGGCCACACATTACGGAAACCGGCTGATAACATTACCAGACAAGCTCTATTCTGGAATCCACAGGGCAAGAGAAGCAGCGGAAGAGCAAGACATTCATGGAAGAGGGAAAAGGAGGAAATATAAAGGCAGCAAACAGAACATGGACAGATTTGGCGTAGATGGCTCGTGATAGGAAGACTTGGCGAGTACTTGATGAGGACATATGCTCCGCATGGAGCTGACAGGTATCTGTTTGATTTATTCTTGTCAACTACAACTACACGCTTACAACGCAAAAAGATCTGGCTGCAACGCACGAGGGAGATCGAATGACAGATGGGCAGATGACAAACGAGAAATCCTGTAACAACACGGGCTTACAACAACAAACACATCTCGTCGTACACGTCAGACGACTTAAGCTCTCTACTGCACTTGACGGCAGGGGGGGAGATGCAAAAGTAGGTTGAGTAATGTAAATAAAGAAGCCATTTTTAAAAAACATACAAGTTCATAGAATTCTGGGAATTTATATTCTTGTCCTAGAATAACGTTCCGTGGATTCTAGGTTAGGAATCCATCGTACAAACTGAGTAAATCAAAATTCAAATGGGCAGGAGATTGCTCATAAGTGGTTCAAAAATGTTTTTCAATTAGGTTTGGAACAGGCACTGTTTTTTTCTTCTTCTTCGTCTTATTCGTCTTCTTCTTCTTCTTCTTCTTCTTCTTCTTCTTCTTCTTCTTCTTCTTCTTCTTCTTCTTCGTATCTCCTAGGAAAAATGATCGCCGAGCATTTTCTACCCGCCAACTCTCACACGACTGTAACTCGGCAGCCGAACACTAACAGAAATAAGATTTTGCTCTGACGGTTGAAATTGTCAGTGCCAGTTTCTATTGGCCGATCCTCAAGAGTTAGGTCTGGATGTCAGTTGCCTCTTCTATTACCAATGTGTGGTCAGCAGGGAGGAACAGAGAAAGGAAATCAGACCTTCGTCAGTGCCGTTCCTGGATCAGCTCCGTGGGAAATGTCGATTATCTCTGCTCTGATCATCGCTTGAATAAATGCTATGAAAATTCAAGTTGACGTTTGAAGGAACACTATGAAGGAGATAACGAAGAGATCAAAGAAGAATCAGATAAGGAAGAAGAAGTTGAAGAAGAAGAAAAACAAGAAGATGAAGAAAAAGAAGAAGAAGAAGAAGAAGAAGAAGACGAAGAAGAAGAAGAGAATGCAGAAGACAAAGGTCAAATGAGAAAGAAGACGAAGAAGAAGAAGACTAAGAAGAAAAGGAAGAAAAGGAAATCAAAGGAGAAAGAAGAAGAAGAAGAAAAAGAAGGAGTAGAAGAAGAAGAAGAAGAAGAAGAAGAAGAAGAAAAAGAAGAAGGAGAAGAAAAGGAATAAGAAGAAATCAAATGAGAAAGGAGAAGAAGAAAAATGAGAAGAAGAAGAAGAAGAAGTCGAAGAAAAAGAAGAAAAAGAAGAAGAAGAAGAAGAAGAAGAAGAAGAAGAAGAAGAAGAGAAATAACAAGAAGTAGACAAAACGAAATTGAGAAAGAAAAAGAGCAGAAGAACCAAAAAAATTAAGTGTTTACAAAGCTGAAAAAAAGAGGTAAGTGAGAAGAAGAAATGACAAAAGTAGACTACACATTGAACGAGATGAAGAATAATAACACAACAGAAGAGGAAGGTTTCAGTGATAAAGGTAAAGGTAGTTAAGGTAAATCAGACATTGCAGTCAGATGATGTGTTAAAGACATTCTTGTTCGCTGTCACAACTTGTTTATGAAGTGAGATGACTTGGTCCCTTCCTCGTATCTTTCTTTCCCTACATTTGGGTCGCCTGGAGTGTGCTGCTAACGGCAGCTGCACATCGAGCCTTTGCCGAGAAAGCGATAATCCCACACAAGAAGGGAAGATTGTGCGAGGTATTCCTTATCTCTCTAAGAGAAGATGCATATTCATATCCCTCTTCGGGGACGGCGTGGCCTAGTGGTTAAGTGGCACGGCTCACAACTAGAAGGTGCTGGGTTCGATCCCTATCACAACACCGGCCGTTACCCTGGGGAAGCAAACCCTTAGAAAATGCAGGAGGAAGCAGACCCTTACATAAAATGCATGCTGAAGTCGTATGCACTGGGCCGACAGGCGCAAAATAAAAACCACAGTGTAACGCACACACGCATTGGGGAATAGATAAATAAGGCGAACGCAAAAACACAAAAAAACACAAAAACAAAAAACATATCCCTCTTCAATTATGTCCTTATCTACTCATTCATTCTGTCATATACATATACACACATACGCATATCTAGAGGCATATTTGGTATATATGTGTATGTTCGTGAGAGAGGTAAGATCGAAGGTATATCGAATATATTAACAGAATGAGAGAGAACAATATTAGTAAGACAGACAAAGAAATGAGACCTAGATCATACAGGTAAGGTGAGTGAGCAAGTCCAGGTAGCAGTGAGAACGGTAATAAAGTAAAAAGTAAGGTAACCCATACAATTACTGCCGTAGAGGTGTGAGGTGTTAGCGATCTCACATTTCAAAGGCTCGGCTATATGAGGACGGTAATCATCTCCTCTCCCTCGTCGCTTTTACTTCCCGGACTGAACCGGTACCCATTTAAGGCTGGGTCGACCCAGGAAAAAACATTACCACCTCAACTGGGAAATTAACACAGGACCACTCAGATACGAAGCCAGAGCGCTAACCACTGTGCTTACGCGGCTCCCTAGGTATGATAAACTAGGTATGATAGGTATGATAAACGGACAAATTAAAAATAGGTGCATGGAAGTGACAGCCAAACTGTATAAAGCTTTAGTTAGACCTAGATTGGAGTACTGTATACAGGTGTGGAGTCCTTATCATAGAGGGGACATAAACATGCTGGATACGCCTAGATGAAGCTAGATGTGTCGGTCCTAAAGAACAGAATCTTTATAAACTACAGCACAATATCGCAACGTTCTTTTCAGGACCATCGCTGAAGAAGACGAAGAAGAAGAAGAAGAAGAAGAAGAAGAAGAAGAAGAAGAAGAAGAAGAAGAAGGAGGAGGTGAAGTTTGTGATCTACTTACTGACATCCTCTTAGATGGTAGTATTTAACTCTTCTTCTTTTTCTTCTTTTTCTTCTTCTTCTTCTTCTTCTTCTTCTTCTTCTTCTTCTTCTTTTTCTTTTTCTTCTTCTTCTTCTTCTTCTTCTTCTTCTTTTTCTTCTTCTTCTTTTTCTTCTTCTTTTTCTTCTTCTTCTTCTTCTTCTTCTTCTTCTTCTTCTTCTGCGTTCGTTCTCTCACTCCCGCTACCCAGCCCTGAATAGGGCATTGCAAGTAGCAGGATGTAGTCCGGAGAACGGAATCCGTTGTGTCGCTAGTTTACAGCTTGACTGCGATATTTGCACCTTTCGGTCCGACACAACCGTCTTCGACTGGATTTAACTGTTTTATTGTCATCAGGGAAGGGCTGAGGGGTGGAAGTTGCGGCCAGGTATTAGCTTGGTTTACAATCCCAAACTTCCAGATTCAAATTCCGTCGCGTTTGGATTGAATAACTGGGCACGGCATAGTTCTTTTTCATGCTTTATCGAGTCAACCCAGCTATAAATGAGTACCTGACAAAGTCAGAAGAAAATTACGACGCCGCTGCCAGAGCTACGGAGTTCATCTCCTATTTCTGGCACTTTCAGAAGTGAAAGGGACTGAGCTGTCGAATGTGAGCATCGAGAAACAATAAAATCAGTTTTACCAGCCATTTTCCCCTCTTAAATTAAGTCCATTTACAGTTGTCTTCTTTTATTTCCTCCCTGTAATTTGCCGTTAACTGTGTCTTTCCTGAGTTGATTTTCCATACCATGTCTTATAGAGCTGGAATCACGGCTGGTTTTATTTGTATTCTTCTAGCAGATGGATCTATATCATCCCCACAGTGAATGTTTGTAATCATGCATTCTCTTGTAATTACAGTTCCTTTGTGGTCATCTAAAGCTCATGTCAATATTTTTTTCTAGGAGTAAATGAAACAGATGGGGTGGCATCGTTCCTCTCTGCAGTGCCAAATTTAGACTTGGTGAGGCTGTGCGCTATATACAGTTTGGAGGCCCTTTGTTTAAAAATAATTAGACCTTTAAGAACTCAGATGAGAGTTCATCCTCGGGGATAGTTCTAGTCGGGAGGTAAGGCACTCGCCTCTAAAAACAAAACGATGGACGATCGAATTCCGCATGTTTCAGGCGAGTTCTGGTCTCAAGAGATGTTGGACCAGACTGTCCGTATCATGGGTTATTCAAGACCCCTCGACTGGTCTTCTTGCCACTGGTTCAAGTAAGCTCGAGACGAGAGGGTACGGTTGATGACAAGCACAGTCCATTCTTCACTATAATCCAAATACAGCGCAAGATACATCATCAAGAACAACAAAAAACCGTTTGGTGATATCGCTATCATCATTTGTGATGGGTAACTAACTGGACAACACTTGTTGGTTCGGACACCCCATTGACCAAGATGAGGTTCGTGAGTGTCGTTACCTCTCATGTGAATGTCTGTTCTACATTTTTCATACTTGAATCACTTCTTGTGTCTCGCTCATTTTTTTTTTTTTTTTTTTTTTTGTTGCGTTCGCCTTATTTATCTATTACCCAAGGCGGTGTGCGTTGCACTGTGGTGTTTATTTTGCGCCTGTCGGCCCAGTGCATCCGACTTCAGCATGCATTTATGTAAATGTCTGCTTCCTCCTGCATTAGGGTTTGCTTCCGCGGGGTAACGGCCGGTGCTGTGATGGGGATTGAACCCAGCACCTTCTGGTTGTGAGCCGTATCACTTAACCACTAGGCCACGCCGTCCCCTCTCGCTCATTTAAGACCCCAGACTCTGTTGTCTCAGTAGCAAAGGTTATAGGCTGTGGTTGTTTTTAACTTTGATAGTTAGCACAAGTTTGTGAATGTCTATCTGCTGATGGAGATTAACGCTGTAAAGACAAAATTAATGACCAACAACGCCGAGAGCTTCAACCGTTAGATAAAAGCTTATGGCCAGGAACTCGAAGTGGTCGACCGTTTTAAATATCTGGGCTCAGTTGTCAGTGATGAAGGATTAAAAGTGTTGGCCAGAATAGCACATACAATAGCGGCTTAATAACACAATCTGGTAAGACAAACGGTTAGCAATATGAACGAAGATCAGTGCGTACATTGGTCCGGTCAATATTTCTCTTTAGTAATTAGACATGGCGATGAGATGTTACAGAAGACTTCTAAACGTCATATACAAAGACCGAGTTACAAATGAGGACATACGAGAAAGAAAAGAAACAGCAATAGGACCCTTTTGAAGACCTCTTGGCAACGGTCAAAAGACGGAAACTCGCTCGGTACATCCGCATATCGAGAGCAAACGGTCTTGCAAATTCGGTTCTGCATGAAATGTTCAAGGACGGCGAGTTCATCCACAAAAAGAGATGGGAGGACAACGTAAAAGAATGGACCAATCTCCGACCAGAGGAGGCACAAGCAGCGGCCGCTGACAGAGAGAGGTTGCGTGGGGGGTATTGGGGGGGGGGGGGGGGGGTGTCTTCATGTGTGATCCAATGACCTCACAGGTTACGGGATGACTTGACTTGACTTGACTTGACTTGACTTGACTAGATGAATGCAAATATATGGTAAGTGTTGGTACTTGTTAAAGTTGCCCCCCCCCTTTTTTTTCCTTCCCCCCCCCTCCCCCACCCTTAGTAACAATAAAACAGTTCAGTACTAGCTATCTACAAGGAAAAGTCAGTAAGTAGGTCACACATTGATATTGCATAGCTGAAAATGTACTTCCCAAAGGCGTTGTGGTTAGTGTAGATAGCAACTAGATGATGCATGCACGTGCGCAGCTCAAATACATAATGGGTAGAGTGGACAATCAAAGAACAGTATGCTGCTGTGATATTGTTATTGTTTTTTGTGTTGTTTGCTTATTTTCTTTTTTTTCGGGGGGAGGGTGAGGAATGACTTTCTGCAAAAGGACATTCAAAAGGAAATACTTCCTGCGACCTATTTAATGACTGCCCTTGTATAGTTGGAGAATGTGGAACAATCTTCATGACGAGAAGAGATGTAAGAACCACTATGATGTTCACAGCACATGAAGTCAATATGAAAAGATAAAAACATGTTGCTAACAACTAGGATCAAGTTAATGAAGTGATTTATTCTTCCTATATACCTATTTGCGTGTGAAACACGGACATAACATGCAGCATTAGAACCAAAAATCCAAACAATGGAGATGCCATGATTCGGACAGATATTATTTAATGGCATACAAAGATCATATCTCAAAGGTGAGAATATGAAATACAATCCATCAGAATATTAGACCACGTTAACAACCACATACAGTCGCAAAAACACAAATTTGGGATCAAGATCAGCACATGAGCTGCAGCGGTCAGCGACACATAGCTGACTGCTAGCGTCAGGGTCAGCGACACATAGCTGACTGCTAAAGTTAGGGCCATCGAAACAGAGCTGCCAAGACCCTTCTACACCGCGACGCGGTGATCCTGGATAACAGGTTACAACAGGGCAGACTGGTTAAGGAGAAGGGAGGGCAGACTGGTTAAGGAGAAGGGTGGGCAGACTGGCTAAGGAGAAGGGAGGACAGACTGGCTAAGGAGAAGGGAGGGCAGGCTGGATAAGGAGAAGGGAGGGCAGGCTGGATAAGGAGAAGGGAGGGCAGGCTGGATAAGGAGAAGGGTGGGCAGACTGGCTAAGGAGAAGGGAGGACAGACTGGCTAAGGAGAAGGGAGGACAGACTGGCTAAGGAGAAGGGAGGGCAGAGTGGCTAAGGAGAAGGGAGGGCAGACTGGCTAAGGGGAAGGGAGGGCAGACTGGCTAAGGGGAAGGGAGGGCAGACTGGCTAAGGAGAAGGGAGGGCAGACTGGCTAAGGGGAAGGGAGGGCAGACTGGCTAAGGGGAAGGGAGGGCAGACTGGTTAAGGAGAAGGGAGGGCAGACTGGTTAAGGAGAAGGGAGAGCAGACTGGTCTAAGGAGAAGGGAGGGCAGACTGGTCTAAAGAGAAGGAGGGCAGACTGGTTAAGGAGAAGGGAGGGCAGACTGGCTAAGGAGAAGGGATCGAAGAGGGAAAGTTAGCCCGGTACTAAAAAAATGCTTCCTGAAGGGGGATGTGTCGGACCGAAGGGACAAATATCGCAGTCAAACTGTAAACTACGACACAATGCATTCCGTTCTCTGGACTACATTCAGCTACTCACAAAGCCCTTTTCGGGGCTTGATAGCGGGAAATTGAGAACGAACGAAGCCAAGCCAAAACACAAATTTCAATGGTAGGGTCATGCGACAACATCAAATGGGTTACCAAAGATATAATGAAGGGAGCAGTCTGCGGAACGAGCAGAACTGAATACCCAGAATGCGCTTGACATATAATGATCAGATGTGGAAGGGCAAACCGTTGAAAACACGCCAGCACGGTCTATACACAGATCATGGTGGAAAGTGACTTCATAATTCAGTTAGATATGATGCCATATGGAGCACTTAGGTTATGGCAAAGAAGAATGTGTATGTATATGTATGTAGGAATCTTTCTCTTCTTAGCGCTATTCCTGAAAATGGCGTTTCTGACGCAGTGCTATAGTTTATAACTAGACTGCGGCATATGTGCCTTTCTGTTAGACATATTCGTAGCTGACTGCTAACGTCAGGGCCAGCGAACCAAAGCTGCCAAGACCCTTCTACACCTCCACGCGGTGATCCTGGATAGCAGACTGCAACAAGGCAGACTGGCTAAGGAGAAGGCATCGAAGAGGGAATGCTTGCTGAAATCGGATGTGTTGGATCGAAAGGTGCAAATATCGCAGTCAAGCTGTAAACTACGACACAACGCATTCCGTTCTCTGGACTACATTCTGCTACTTAAGCCCTTTTAGTGTTTGGTAGTGGGAGATTGAGAATGAACGAATCCAAGACAAGCCGAGCCAGGCCAAGCCAAGACAAGCCAAGCCAAGCCAAGCCAAGCCAAGCCAATCCAAGCCAAGCTAAGCAAAGCCACATTGTATTTCAGCACGGAATTTTCGGTTCGCCTTTCCTATAAGTACCAGCCGGTTTTCGGGCTGGTCGCATCACAATTGAACAAATTTTTAATTTGCGTCTGTTCAACGAAAAATACCTTCAGCTTAACCAAAAGCCATACCAAGTCTTTGTTGACTTTAAAAAAGTGTTTGACATGGTCTGCCATGATGCTGTGTGGTCAGCTATGCAAAAATATAAGATGAGGTGTTGGCTTATCTACGTCATTGAGACATTCTACTCCCATGTCACCAGTGCAGTCGACCTTAACGGGATAACTGGGGAATGATTCCGCACGTCTACTGGTGTACGGAAATGATGTATTCTTTCACCAACCGTATTAAACGTTTTTCTTGAACGTATCATGTCTGAGGATCATGTGGGTACTGTCAGCATATGTAGTCGTTCACTTACTAATCTCAGATTTGCTGATGACATTACCGGAGCTAAAACTTGCGAATCTAATCTCAAGTCGTGACAATGCCGCTCGATGGTTTGGAAGTGGTAATTAGTGCAGAGAAAAGTAAAATAATTATCAATTTCCCAGAGGGTCAAATAAGTCCGATTGCGATCAAAGGCGAACTATTGCAAATTGTTAAACAGTTTAAATACCTGGGAGCACTGATGGATGTGGACGGTTTCAGAACTGAGATTCAGCCACGAACAGCATGATGGCTGCTCTATCAAAACTTAGGCCGATATGGAGGAAGACAAGCATCAACCTTAAATCCAAGTTGAGTTTAATGTGGGCACTTGTCACTTCCGTGTACCTTTACAGGAGCGAAACTTGGACTTTGACAGCGGTTCTAGAGCGAAGAGTTTGTGCAATGGAGATGAGATGTCTGCGTCGAATTCTTATCTAGACCATGTCACGAATAAGGTAGTTCAAGACACCGTTAAGAGAGAGGTCGGCCAATATAAAGGCCTACTATGGTAAAAACACGCCAGTTCACATGTTTCAAAATCGTCTGGAATGATCAAGACGGCCCTGCAAGGAACTGTGCCAGGCAAGCGTAAGACAGGGAAGCAGACAAATAATTGGGAAGAAAATATCAGAGAATGGACGGGAAGGTCCATAGCTACAACAAATATCCTGGCACAAAACCGATTGGAGTTCTGGGAACTGGTCCAACAATTGTTAATATTGCTGCCCCAACGACCTTTCAGGTTACGGAACTGATAATGATGATGATTATGATTATGATGATGATTATTATGATGATCATGATTATGATGATGATGACTATGATGATGATAATAATGATGATGATGATTATTATTATGATGATGATGATTATGATGATTATTATGATGATGATTATTAGGATGATGATGATTATAATGATTATTATTATTATTATTATGATGATGATTATTATGATGATGATGATTATGATGATGATGATGATGATGATTATGATGTTGAAGATGATGATGCTGATGATGATTATGATGATGATTTCGATGAAGATGATTATGATGATGATTATGATGAAGATGATAATTATGATGATGGTAATGATGGTGATGATTATGATGATGATTATGATGAAGATGATTATGATAATGATGTTGCTGATTATGATGATGATTATTATTATTATTATTATTATGATAATGATGATTTATAAAAAAAATTAAAAACAACTGTGTCATTTTCGACGAAGTAATCATTGCGTTGGACACAAATTCCCCAGCGCCTATAAAGTGCATGAATTTCTGTAGGAAACAATTCTCTTGATCGCGTGTGTAACCACTCATGCACCAACTGCTGGACCTCTTCATCTAACCTGGTCATCGTTCCTCCAAAAACTTCTTTTACTTGTCCAAGGACGTGGAGAATATTTGGGGATAGGTCTGGTAAGTGCGCCGGCTGTGGTAGATAGTGAATGTGGAGGTTTTCCATGGTTGCAGCCGTTACACGGGCTGTAGGGGGTGGGGGGGGGGGGGGAAGGCATTCTCGTGTTGCAAAAGAACACATTTACTCCGAGTCTACGTCGTTTTGGGTTTGATTGCAGGTTGAAAGTGATTTCTGAGAAGATCTGTTTACGTGCGAAGATCTGTATACGTGGGGAGATCTGTATACGTGCGAAGATCTGTATATGTGGGAAGATCTGTATATGGGGGAAGATCTGTATACGTGCGAAGATCTGTATATGTGCGAAGATCTGTATACGTGGGGAGATCTTATATGGGGGAAGATATCTATGCATGCGAAGATCTGTATACGGGGGAATATATCTATGCGTGCGAAGATCTGTATACGGGGGAAGATATCTATGCATGCGAAGTTCTGAATACGTTCGAAGATCTGTAAACGTGGGGAGATCTGTATACGTGCGAAGATCTGTATATGTGGGAAGATCTGTATATGGGGGAAGATCTGTATACGTGCGAAGATCTGTATATGTGCGAAGATCTGTATACGGGGGGAGATCTGTATACTTTGGGAGATCTGTATATGTGGGGAGATCTGTATACGTGTGAAGTCATTGAGTCGCTGTTTAAATTCTGGAGTAAACTACCGTGGCACCCACATTTGCAGACACTTTGTGGTAATGTAGTACATCACGAACGATGATGTGTGCTGAACCTTGACTGATGTCCAGATGTGCTGAACCTTGACTGATGTCCAGATGTGCTGAACCTTGACTGATGTCCAGATGTACTGAATCTTGGCTGATGTACAGATGTGCTGAACCTTGACTGATGTCCACATGTGCTGAACCTTGACTGATGTCCACATGTGCTGAACCTTGACTGATGTCCAGATGTGCTGAACCTTGACTGATGTCCAGGTGTGCTGAACCTTGACTGCTGTCAAATGTGGTGTGCTAAACCTTGACTGATGTCTCGATGTGCTGAACCTTGACTAATGTACAGATGTGCTGAACCTTGACTGATGTCCCGATGTTCTGAACTTTGATGTCCAGGTGTGCTGAACCTTGACTGATGCCCACATGTGCTGAACCTTGACTGATGTCCAGATGTGCTGAGCCTTCACTGATGTCCAGATGTTCTGAACCTTGACTGATGCCCAGATGTGATGTGCTGAACTTTGACTGATGTCCACATGTGCTGAGCCTTGACTGATGTCCAGATGTGCTGAACCTTCACTTATGCCCAGATGTGATGTGCTGAACTTTGACTGATGTCCAGATGTGTTGAACCTTAACTGCTGTCCAGATGTGCTGAACCTTGACTGATGCCCAGATGGGATGTGCTGAACTTTGACTGATGTCCACATGTGCTGAGCCTTTACTGATGTCCAGATGTGCTGAACCTTGACTGATGTCCAGATGTGTTGAACCTTAACTGATGTCCAGATGTGCGGCAATTTTATTCACAATTAATTTTACGAATTTCTTTTACGGAGCAGTCAATGGCTGCAATCGACTGTGAGGTCACTACTAGGTGTGCCTGACCTGGCCGTGAACAGTCTGTCACAAAACTCCCGCCGTTTTTGGAATTTCCTAGTTAAGTCATACACTTGCTGGAGTGAAAGGCATGCATCACCATACTGGACCTTCATTCGCTGGTGAATTTCGGTAGATTTCCCCCATTCGCTGGTGAATTTCGGTAGATTTCTCCCATTCGCTGGTAAATAATCGGATAACACAACACTGCTCCACTTTGGTTTATGTCAATAGTGGGGCAGCCATCTTTTAACCGCAATTATGACGTCATGTTGTTCGTCTGCACAGTGATGACACATGTAGGACACCCTTGACATCCTTCGCAACTACATGTACAAGGTACGTTACAAAGCCATGGTTTTTGTTTCTATTTTCTATCCCACTTTTAAAGTGATCATCTGTAACACAATCGTGTATAAATAAATATATATATATATATATATATATATATATATATATATATATATAAATATATATATATATATATATATATATATATATATATATATATATATATATAGTTATTAGTTCTTAGTCGACCTGTACTTCTAGAGGGGCAGATGCCCCTGTGCAAGTCTCAGCTGTGGTATGAGCTGGATATAGCCGTGAAAAGGATTTCCAGCTTAGCGGGCAAGGCTTGAACAGCTTAACACTCTACTGTGTTAGGGGGTTCGCTGATATGCGAGTTTATCTTATTAGACACAAACACTAGACGAACGTAGACCCGCAGCCTGTTAAGCGCCATTTATGCTGCTCTAAACAAATCACCTAATCATGGCCATATAGTGTCTCTGTACTTTAATATGTCATCTGCAGTAATGTTCTGCTAAGGTTGTCGTAGACACCTTTCAAATGAACGAAGGAAAAAAAGTGTCAACTACTAATAAGTATTCATACCCAGATGCTGCCCATTTGTCATTTTTTTACCAAGTCCTTTAATCCAATATTCGAAACTCTCATTTTCAATCTGTCTTTCGCATGTGGAAGTGAAAAGCAAACAAAAACTATTTTCAGTTTTTTTAATACAGGAACCGTAACGCAAGAAAAAAACCTGAACTAAATGGCTAGATTGCTTCCCCTGAGCAATTATCAACAATGAACGTCTCCCCATTGACGTCATTCGTGTTGACGTCATCAGTTTTCTGGTGCAGATCGAATGATTGTTGAGGCTGGATCGAGGTCATCTTCTGGCACGGCCAAATGAAACTTGGCTCACCTTCTAATTTCTACATGTTGAACTGCGACGTGGTGATGCATCTTAGGTAAGAATTTCAATCCTCTCCTTCTGGAGTTCATATTCTATGGATTCCCTCCTTTTTTTTCGTAGACTTTTTGTCACTCTTCACTTAAAAGCGAGTGGCTTTCAAACGGTTAAAGGCTAGACAATGCCAGATATGGTACGCATATCCAGAAACACTTAAGAATTTTGAGATGTTTTAAAGAAGAATCGTAACTGAATATAAATATAACGGTAAAAAACATTCTATGAGTTAATTGGTTGTCACCGGATGAAACGATTGGTCCGTGTTTCTTACCGTCTGCAGCAGAAATGTCTGACTTACGACACTGTAAGCTAATAGAAAATTCACCAGACCAGTAATGGCTCTAAACATAATTGTGGTCATGTATAACATTCCTAAATTTCTTAATTGCATTGTTTTGCATATTGACATGTCAATCAACCAATCTTTTCACTCCAAAAGAAGCACAGGTCTTCAATGAAAACACACCAAGTCTTTCCGTCTTGTGCCATCCGTTTTAGCATTACCTGTGTCCTTTACAATCGTATGGCAGTCCACAGAGCCCCGAGTCGACTGAGGCTACCTGTAATAGAGCCATTGAAGTCACTCAGCAGGCGGTTGAAAACATGTTTAAAGAAGGACGTGAATTGAGGCAACAATATGCGCTTGACCTGGTCTGGGAAGATTTTTCGTTAACATCGCTTTAAACATCCAGTTCTTCACTGTTGTCTTCAACACATTGTTGTCGCCATACACTGCCTGCATTCTGTGATGAATGTCAACTGGTCGACATCCATCAGATGTTAGAAATCGAATCACCGCTCGCTGATCAACTCTTGGTGGGTTCCGTATCACACCCGCCATGTTTTCAACGACCTGCTGAGAAAACTATGAGTCAGAGGATAATGCAATTTAGCAAATTTGACGGTTGGTATTGTGCTGTTTTACCTGAAGTGACGTATTCATGCGCATGGTATTATGTTCACTTGTTGCAGTTAGGTCCAGTTTCATTTGAACACGCCTCGTATGTATACAATACTGACAAAATAGTTTTATTAAATCAACAAAGTCCGAACTGTCAAACCTTGAAAGTCGTCGAACTGAATTATGGAACAAAGTGTTACAATAGCCAGTGATCGAACTTCAGGCGAAACCTACCCCTGGACATCACTTACCCTACTCACTTTGGGCGAACCTACCCCTGGACATCACTTACCCCACTCACTTTGGGAGAACCTGCCCCTGGACATCACTTACCCTACTCACTTTGGGCGAACCTACCCCTGGACATCACTTACCCCACTCACTTTGGGAGAACCTGCCCCTGGACATCACTTACCCCACTCACTTTGGCAGAACCTGCCCCTGGACATCACTTACCCCACTCACTTTGGGCGAACCTACCCCTGGACATCACTTACCCCACTCACTTTGGGAGAACCTACCCCTGGACATCACTTACCCCACTCACTTTGGGAGAACCTACCCCTGGACATCACTTACCCCACTCACTTTAGAAGACAATAAATAGACTTCGAACTACGATGTAGGAGGGACACGAATAAATAAGGTATCTCATACGGCAATACAGGTGACCAGTGTGGGGCAAGATCCAGGTCATCTAATGATTTGTTCCAACCTTCCGAATACATGTGACGAGCAAAATGCTTAAGGAGATTGACAGGGCAATTCAAGTCGCTGGACACTGGATGGACGCTATGACAGGCTGCTTGGGCACGGAAAGAAGAACGCAGACAAAATAAAAACAAACACGTTCTGTTACTCCGACTCTGTTGTATTAGCTACGGATCAATGTGGCATGTCGTCCTCTCTGGAGCATGTTCCCAGGCCTCTGTTCTACAATACAAATTAGAGTTCAACTGAACTGCCGAAGACGGATGTGTCGGACCGAAAGGTGCAAATATCGCAGTCAAGCTGTAAACTAGCGACACAGTGCATTCTGTTCTTCGGACTAAATCCGGCTGGCTGCAAAGATCTGTTCAGGGCTTGGTAGCGGGAGATTGCGAACGTTCAGGGCTTGGTAGCGGGAGATTGAGAACGTTCAGGGCTTGGTAGCGGGAGATTGAGAACGTTCAGGGCTTGGTAGCGGGAGATTGAGAACATTCAGGGCTTGGTAGCGGGAGATTGAGAACATTCAGGGCTTGGTAGCAGGAGATTGAGAACGTTCAGGGCTTGGTAGCGGGAGATTGAGAACGTTCAGGGCTTGGTATCGGGAGATTGAGAACGTTCAGGGCTTGGTAGCGGGAGATTGAGAACGTTCAGGGCTTGGTAGCGGGAGATTGAGAACGTTCAGGGCTTGGTAGCGGGAGATTGAGAACGTTCAGGGCTTGGTAGCGGGAGATTGAGAACGTTCAGGGCTTGGTAGCGGGAGATTGAGAACGTTCAGGGCTTGGTAGCGGGATATTGAGAACGTTCAGGGCTTGGTAGCGGGAGATTGAGAACGTTCAGGGCTTGGTAGCGGGAGATTGAGAACGTTCAGGGCTTTGTAGCGGGAGATTGAGAACGTTCAGGGCTTGGTAGCGGGAGATTGAGAACGTTCAGGGCTTGGTAGCGGGAGATTGAGAACGTTCAGGGCTTGGTAGCGGGAGATTGAGAACGTTCAGGGCTTGGTAGCGGGAGATTGAGAACGTTCAGGGCTTGGTAGCGGGAGATTGAGAACGTTCAGGGCTTGGTAGCGGGATATTGAGAACGTTCAGGGCTTGGTAGCGGGATATTGAGAACGTTCAGGGCTTGGTAGCGGGAGATTGAGAACGTTCAGGGCTTGGTAGCGGGAGATTGAGAACGTTCAGGGCTTGGTAGCGGGAGATTGAGAACGTTCAGGGCTTGGTAGCGGGAGATTGAGAACGTTCAGGGCTTGGTAGCGGGAGATTGAGAACGTTCAGGGCTTGGTAGCGGGAGATTGAGAACGTTCAGGGCTTGGTAGCGGGAGATTGAGAACGTTCAGGGCTTGGTAGCGGGAGATTGAGAACGTTCAGGGCTTGGTAGCGGGAGATTGAGAACGTTCAGGGCTTGGTAGCGGGAGATTGAGAACGTTCAGGGCTTGGTAGCGGGATATTGAGAACGTTCAGGGCTTGGTAGCGGGAGATTGAGAACGTTCAGGGCTTGGTAGCGGGAGATTGAGAACGTTCAGGGCTTGGTAGCGGGATATTGAGAACGTTCAGGGCTTGGTAGCGGGAGATTGAGAACGTTCAGGGCTTGGTAGCGGGAGATTGAGAACGTTCAGGGCTTGGTAGCGGGAGATTGAGAACGTTCAGGGCTTGGTAGCGGGAGATTGAGAACGTTCAGGGCTTGGTAGCGGGAGATTGAGAACGTTCAGGGCTTGGTAGCGGGAGATTGAGAACGTTCAGGGCTTGGTAGCGGGAGATTGAGAACGTTCAGGGCTTGGTAGCGGGAGATTGAGAACGTTCAGGGCTTGGTAGCGGGAGATTGAGAACGAACGAACGAAGAAGAAGTGGAAGAATTCAATTGTGAAATCCATAAGTTCAAATTGGAAGATGCATCACAGTGAAATGAACAGACATTAGTCAGCAACTCATTGCTGACAGCTTGCATCACTATTCTACCTCCTATCGGCGACCCTGGAAACAGACTGCACTGGTGTAATCAGGCTAAGAGAATAGAGATGGAAATGGGAAGGCGATTCTAGTACCACAAAAACCCAGCTGAAATTACATGTAAGCAACAACATAAATTTATCGGACGACTTTATCCCCATTGCTGGGGTAGTTGAAGGTTTGTTTCAGGCAGAGGACTACATGCCGCTTCGTCACTGCTGTCACCAGGTCGTGTGTTGGTTACGGTTGTTTATTTCAACCCCAACATAAAAAGCACATATGCCTTTCCGGGGATTCGATCCGCTGCCATTCTTGTCCCCAGACAGGCGTCTAAACCCTTTCATTTGGCTACAGACTCCTCGAAAAAACGCTAATATCGCAGCGTCCCTACAAACAAAGACACAACATCACATAGTGCTTTTCAGGATGAACACCCAGAAAGAAAGAAGAACTTGGACAGAAAATTCGAATGTGGAAAATAGTTTGAAGTACAGAAGATTGGAATGTGGAAAATAGTTTGGAGGCAGAAGATTGAAATGTGGAAAATAGTTTGACGGGCAGAGGATTGGAATGTGGAAAATAGTTTGAAGGACAGAAGATTGGAATGTGGAAAATAGTTTGAAGGACAGATGATTGAAATGTGGAAAATAGTTTGAATGACAGAAGATTGGAGTGTGGAAAATAGTTTGAAGGACAAAAGATTGGAATGTGGAAAATAGTTTGGAGGCAGAAGATTGAAATGTGGAAAATAGTTTGAAAACAGAAGATTGGAATGTTGAAAATAGTTTGAAGGACAGAAGACTGAAATATGGAAAAGCGTTTGAAGGACAGAAGATTGGAAAGTGGAAAATAGTTTGAAGGACATAAGATTGGAATGTGGAAAATACCTGAAAATCTTAAATCAACAAAGGTGTCCACAATTTATATTTTTTTAAATTACCAGAAACAGTTTCGAAGCATCTCCTAAAGGCAATGATCAATGCTTGTATACATTCCCATGAAATATGGTTGCAAACAAGGAATTTTAGCAATGATGAATATAAAAGGCCAGAAAAGAGACAGGCGTATTTACGTATGAAAATAGAAAAAGGCTCATTCAATTGACCTTACTGCAGCAGGGGCCCCCATATGGGTTCAGTTAAATTCATTGCTAAAAGTGTCGACGACTGATAACGAACTCTGTAGCTTTGAAATTATTCCCTGACTTAGTCAGGTACCATTATACCACTAGGTCGACTAGGTGATGTGGTCATATCATGAAAACACCCACAATATGTCTGGACTGTGCAGGACCGGATTTGAATCTAGCACGTCGGGATTGTAAGCAAAATTGACAACCTCTTGGCTACACGCTTCACATTTTGTAAATAAGGAGAGAAGAGTTCACTGGTCCCACTTAACTCCTTCACTCTATAATAATTTGGACTTCTGAACACTTTAATTCTTGCAATGTAGAACTGTCCACTAGGAAGTACGGGTATGTTTATGAATTTAGGAATACTTGGTAGGGAGAAACTTTTATGTGTAAGTATGGCAACTGTTAAAGCCAATATATCAGCTCTACGGCTTTGGAAGGTAATTTGCGAGCCGATATGTCGGTTCTATGGAATGAATCAGTTAAGGTTTCTTCTCATGATCGCATCTTTAATGTGCCCACTGTTAGATGCGTTCCCGTGATAAACTCGAGTGTTACATTGAGCTCCTATTTAGCTGCGTACTTCTTCTTCGTTGGTTCTCAAACTCCCACTTCCAAGCCCTGAAAAGAATTTTGCAAGTAGCAGGGTGAAGTCCTGAGAAAGATTTAAACATGCATTATTTTGGTACCGTGTTAGCTTTCCCCCTTCGATCCCTTCTCCTCAGCCAGCCTGCTCTGTTGCAGGCTGTTATGCAGTATCACCACGTGGAGATGTAGAAGGGCCTTGATAGCTCTGGTTCGCTAAAAAAAAATAATTTTCTGATATCTAATCTGGACCTTTCTTTAATTAATTTGTAGATGTGCGGTCTTGTTCTTGTACGTGGTCGTATTTTCAAAAAAAACTTGTTATAGTCTAATTTATCCGTTCCTTTGATTATCTCATGAACCTGTATTAAGTCACCTCGAACTCTTCTTTTTTCTAAACAATGTAGGCCGGTTTTTCTGAGTCTTTCCTCATAACTAATTCTGGAATCCCACTATCAGCTTCGTTGCTCTTTTTTGTATCCTGTCCAGCATGTTTATATCCTCTGTACGATACGGACTCCACACCTGTCCACAGTACTTGATCCCTAACAAATATGACATAAAAACCAACACAGGCAAGGTAAAGACTATGTTGATTTCACGTGAACAATTGCAAAGAAGTTTCCACATCAGTGACATTGGTATCAAGAAGGTAGAGGGATCAACATGCTGAGCAGTGCATGAGCTGCAGTGGTCAGCGACCCATAGCTGACTGCTAGCGTCAGTGCCAGCGAACCAAAGCTGCCGAAACCGTTCTACACCTCCACGCGGTGATCCTGGATAACAGGCTGCAGCAGGGCAGACTGGCTAAGGAGAAGGGATCGAAGAGAGAATGCTAACCCGGTACTAAAAAAATGCTTGCTGAAGTCGGATGTGTTGGAATGAAAGGTGCAAATATCGCAGTCAAGCTGTAAACTACGACACAACACATTCTGTTCTCTGGACTTCCTTCTGCTACTTAAGCCCTTCCAGGGCTTAGTAGCGGGAGATTGAGAACGAACGAAGCCAAGCCTAGCCAATCCAAGCAGGTAGGGGAGTTCAAATACCTATGTAGTATGTCACTGATGACGGCAGAGTGGACAGAGAGATTGCACTTATAGTTAAGAAGACTTACAGTGCCCACTATCAAATTGCACCGATTATGAAACACTCTAGAGTGCTTCTTTCAACTACCAGGAGGCTAATAAATACACTATTTATTCCTAAATTTATCCTAACTAGCAACCCAAAGGATAACGTTCCAGAGCTGTGATATACGCTGTGTGAGAAGTGCAGCCGGAAAGACAATCCGTTACCACGATGGGACAGACTGTGGGGACAAACCCACTTAGTGCCTACATTGACATAAACTGGTTTGGTTATTTAGTCAGAATACATTTTGACCAGCCTTCATCAAGTGTATATCATATGCAGGTCTCCAACTGAATATACCGGCTACACAAAAAACGATGCCTATTACCAGTTGAACAGAAGAGAGCAGGTCGTTGTCTTCAGACTTCGCACTGGCCACAATAGACTGAGGTACCACCTATTCAACAAATTGAAGATAGGTGGTACCGACGAATGCCCGTGTGGTACCGAGAAAATGACCGCTGAGCATCTGCTGCAGAACTGCCCGACATACGAGGATCAGAGAGAGCAGATGTGGCCATCACCAGTGGAACCACAAGAGAAGCTATATGGCAGTGTCGACAGCCTCAGGATGACCGCCGCTTTTTTCGATAAAAATAATGGTTACTGTCTGACTGCGTACGAAGAAGAAGAAGAAGAAGAAGAAGAAGATATGCAGGTCTCTGGTCCACGAGCAAGAGACAGACCATGACGTCAGTTGATGAAGGGCGTCTCTGACACTCTCAGCAAGTTACACCTAACAACAGCAGACGTCTACCACTTGGCGATAACAAGAAATCCAGCCGTATGTCAAGAGCAGTAAAACAAAAGAAGATGAGGAAGAAGAAGAAAGAAGTGTAATTTATGAAGGTTTGTGCATTATAATTTTTAAAAAATATTTTCTAGCCTAAAAAATCTTCTACGTTAGATCATTTTTTATCATTTCTGCATTAGAAAACTTGATAATTTCTCATTATGAAAGTTGATCATTCCTACGTTTAACAATTTTATATAATTTCAAAGTTCATCTTTACTCACACAATAGATCACGTGACAGACATAAAGGTGTAACAAATATCATAGAAGATAGGCTTACAATAATTGCCGCATCACACTCGACACGAGAGAAGAAATGACACATTTATGTATCTATTTTCATGCAGCTTACATTGACTGACACATGAAAGCGATCTGAAAGATCCAGTGAGCCAGAGAAACAGAGAGATTGGCAGAGACGGAGGGTGAGAGAAAGAACTTGAAAAGATAAAAAGAGAAGAAGAAGAAGAAGAAGAAGAAGAAGAAGAAGAAGAAGAACAACAACAACAACAACAAGATGAAGAAGAAGAAGAAGAAGAAGAAGAAGAAGAAGAAGAAAAAGAAGAGGAAGAAGAAGAAGAAGAAGAAGAAAAATACATAACAGTCGGGTTTTTTTCGTCTCACTTTTGTTATTAAAAAAAATGTTCATCAGATTGCAGAGATAATAAATTGTATACACCGGAACGTGCAGATGGGAGATAGCCAGAAGAAGACAAAGAAGACTACGACGAAGAGCAAGAAGAAGAAGTGAAAGAAGAAAGAAAAAGATGGAGAGGAAAATGAGGTAGAAGATAAAATGGAAGAATAATAAAATGAAGATAAAGACAAGGAGGAGAACCAACAGGACAAAGTAGAGAAGGCCAAGACGCAGCAGTAAATGAGCTGACAGCAGAAGTAGGGCAAAAGTGGCACATATATGGCAGCCTTGCTGTAAACTAGGACAAAACATTAAAATTGATCTTTTTAGGACAAAAAGAAGAAGAAGAAGAAGAAGAAAAAGAAGAAGAAAAAGAAGAAGAAGACGAGAAGAGACAGAGAAGAACAAGCAGAAGGACCAAAGATGCTGCAATGAGTGAGTTGACAACAGCCAGGGACTCTTAACTTAACTTAACGTCTTTATACTGGTTTAGAAGACCATGCAGAGTCTGTATACAACCAGTTTCATTTACATCACCTTTCTGTAAAAGCTATGGGCATCTAATTTATTCTGAAATACATTAACTGTCCCTGCCTCCACTACCTCCCATGGCAATGCATTCCAAGCGTTCACCACTATCTGACTAAAAAAAGATTTCCTAATATCTAATCTGGACCTCTCTTGAGTAAACTTGTAGCTATGCCCTCTTGTTATTGTGGGTGGCTGTATTTTAAAGAAAACTTGTTTTAGTCTAATTTATCAATTTTTCTGATCATCTTATAAACCTGTATTAAGTCACCACGAATTCTTCTCTCTTCTAGACACTGTGGGCCGATTTTTATGAGTCTTTCCTCATAACTGTAATTCTGGAATCCCACTATCCGTAGTCGTGCAGTTTGGCAAAGCGAATAGATATCTAGAAGTGCAGACAAACCCGGTCACAAAAAAGTCATGTGATCACTGAATGTATTGGGCCAAATATCGTATCCTCGCTGTGAACTACAGCACAGTGTTAGTTGTGAGAGTGATCCACGGTTATTGATAACATATTTGGCAATTGTCGGTTATGTAAATCTCATATAAGAAGATTCCTGTTCTAACCTGTTCTTTCAATCATACCATCAAAAGAATGATATCTCCGAAAAGCACTAAAAAGGCTATATATCGCCATAATATAACCCACACAATTCCAATGGCTCAATTGACATATACATACACACCCACATACGAACACACTCACACGTACAAAAGTTGTTCATATTATGTAGGGTGCCAAGCTCATATATCTAAAGTCTTTCGTTGCTGTAGTTATGCCCCCATTTCTGGGGTATCCTATTAGGATGTAAAGTGCTGAAGAATGAAGGTCGCTTCTCCACGAAGTCGCAATACAGTAGGCAGGTTAGGTTTTTATTTTACCTCCGATAGAGGGGATGAAGACTAACGTCTGATAAGACAAAACATACTGATCGGACGTGTTAGTCAGGGTCAGGCGTCATGTACTGGCCAAGACACTTACCTGGGCTTTCACCTAGTCTTCCCTGGAATCAGGCTGCTCTTCTTTGCTTTCTGGTTAACGAGGTAGGGGGGGGGGGAGGGAGTCGACGCGTTCCTCGTAGTAGTGAGCGACAAGTAGATGAAGCCAAGCTTAGCACAACCATGTGGAAGACCCTGGTCCACCTTCATCAGCACGCTCGGGATGTGAGGGAGGCTACTACAACCCGCCACTAAACGTCCTTTTTATGGCGCCTAAAAGAATAAACCTACTCATTATGCGCGTTCCCAACAACAACCTAGAAAATACCATTCCTCTAGCTAGGTTTTGAACGCGTGTAATTATGGCCAGAAGAACTGTCTGCTAACCGGTCGGCCATCTGCTTATCACAAGGATTATGTGCAACTAAAATAAGAATTTCATAATCGGTTCAAACTGGCCAAACGGATAAGACACCGACACGAAAGATGCTAGGTTGCGCATGAGCTGCAGTGGTCAACGACTCATAGATGACTGCTAGCGTCAGGGCCAGCGAACCAGAGCTGCCAAGACCCTTCTACACCTCCACGCGGTGATCCTGGATAACAGGCTGCAGCAGGGCAGACTGGCTAAGGAGAATGGATCGAAGAGGGAATGCTAACCCGGTACTCAACAAATACTTGCTGAAGTCGGATGTGTTGGACCGAAAGGTGCAAATATCGCAGTCAAGCTGTAAACTACGACACAACGCATTCCATTCTCTAAACTACATTCTGCTACTTAAGCCCTTTCAGGTTTTGGTAGCGGGAGATTGAGAACGAACGAAGCCAATCCAAGATACCGACATTGTAACCAAAAGATTGGGGGCTCAATCCCCAAGTTCGTTCTTGTCTCATTTTCACTCCAATTGAATTGTGCTAGTAATCACACTTCTAGGCGATATTAAATCATTCATATATGTTGATAGTAATATAGACAAAGTAGGAGATACTTCTTCTTCTTCTTCTGCGTACACAGTCAGACAGTAACCATTATTTTTTCGAAAAAAGCGGCGGTCATCCTGAGACTCTCGCCACTACCATAGAGCTTGTCTTGCAGTTCCACTGGCAATGGCCACATCTGCTCTCTCTGATCCTCGTATGTCGGGCAGTTCTGCAGCAGATGTTCAGTGGTCATTTTACCAGTACCGCACGGGCATTCGTCGGTAAACCCTATCTTCAATTTGTTGAATAGGTGGTACCTCAGTCTGTTGTGGCCAGTGCGAAGTCTGAAGACAACGACCTGCTCTCTTCGGTTCAACTGGTAATAGGCATCGTTTTTGGTGTAACCAGTATGTTCGGTTTCCCATTTGGTCATGTATCTGGCTTTGATAAGCCGTTTTGACTCTTCGTACGTCATACTGGTATCTGTTTGTGGTAGCCTTGCACCTTCTTCTGCCAGTCTGTCTGCCTCCTCGTTGCCTTGGATGTTGCAGTGTGACGGAACCCACTGTACCACTACCCTTTTTGGTGCGGACTGCTGGCACAGTTTGCAGAGTGCTGCTCTTAAGTCATTAAGCTCAGTGTTTTTCTGGCTTTTTAGCGCTGTGACTACGGCGAGAGCATCTGTCAGCAGGACTATATGGCTCTCATTTTCACTGTGTGTTACCATTTCTTCCACTGCCGCCCTCAGTGCCTCTGCCTCCGCTCTGAAATTGCTTGTGTACTTACCAGTAGCGAATGACAGTGTTATTTTTCTGCCATTTGGTAGGTTCAGGAATGCTCCTGCCCCTCCGTTCTGTGTAGTGTTTGTTACAGAACCGTCGGTGTATGCATGGGTCCAGTCCATGCTTGGGTAGCTTTTCGTTATGAAGCTTAGGGTAGTGTCTCTCCTTTCTTTTTCAGTCTGGCAGTTTTTGTTTGCAATACCTGGTATATTTTCTACCACCTCTGGAAATATATCCTGCCTCCAAGTAGGTTTTCGTACAGTAGTGATGGGTTTTGGTGTTGTTAGTGCGTTTATGGGATCTTCGTGCATCTTTGCTTTGGCTATTTCTGCAAAGTTTCTCCGCTTTAGTTTCCCATTTCTCAGATTGTTTAGTCTCTGGTACATTGGATGGTCCGTCAGTCTTCGGAGTTTCTCTGGCTGCAGCTGGGCTCTGCAGTCTCTTCTATCGGTCATGGATTGCAGTTTTGTAATCTTTTCAAGTTCTACAATTGGCGTTGACTTCATGCCACCTGTTATAATTCTCATGGCTTGGTTTTGAAGTTTGTTAACTTTATCGAAGTTCGCCTTCGCTGCTGTTGTCCATGCCGCAATGCCATACTCGAGAACTGGTCTCACTCTTCCAGTGTACAGTTTCTTTAGTATGCCTTCGTCTGCTCCCCAGCTTGTGCCAGCAAGTTTCCTCATGATCGCCATTCTTTCTCTGGCTTTCATTCGGTTTCTCTCAATCTGACTTTTCCATGTCATGCGCCGATCAAATGTGACTCCCAGATAGGTTGGGTTGTCGTTTGGCTGCAGGATTTTGCCATTTAGACTTAATTTGGTACTTTGGGGTTTTAATGAGAGCGAGAATATTGTGCACGTGGTTTTCTCCTCGTTTATTTTGACCAGCCATGAGTTCGCCCACTCTTCCAGCGATGTTAGGGCCGTCTGCATCCGATTTCTTGCTATGGTGAGATTCTTTTCAGAGGTCCACATAGCCAGATCGTCTGCAAACATTGAGCTATGGACTCTTCTTGGTATATTCTCTGTAATATCGTTTATATATACCAGGAAGAGTGTGGGTGACAATACTCCCCCTTGGGGTACTCCCTGCTCGAGTGTCACCTTTTTGCTCATCTGCCCTTGTACTTGGACTCTGGCCGTTCTTTGTTTGAGGTAGTGGTTGATCAACTTGTACATCTTCCCACAGACATCACTTCTTCTTAGCTTGACTTTAAGTCCATCCTTCCAGACTTTGTCAAATGCCTTTTCCAGATCCACCCAAACAGCTACTGTGTGTTTCTGTGCCTGGTAGGCATCTTCTATCTCCTGGGCTATGAGGATGACCTGGTCCTCAGTGGATCTGTGCTGTCTAAAGCCGGCTTGCTGTGGAATTAGTATTCGTTTTTCTTCCAGATGCCACATCAGTCTGGTGTTTATCATCCGTTCCATCAGCTTGCCGACACAGCTCAGTAGGCTTATGGGCCTGTATCCATTTGGATCTGTTTTGTCCTTTCCTGTTTTTGGTACTGGTACCAGTATTGCATCTTTCCATGCCTGTGGTACAATTCCCCTTTTCCAGCTTTGGTTTAGGACCGATAGCAGTTTCTTCTTCGCTGTTTGGCCCAGCCCCATCAGCATTTCGTTTGTTATCCCGTCTTTTCCGGGAGATTTCCTTTTCTTTAGTGTTCTCATAGCCTCTTCCATTTCGCGCATTGTTAGTTTGGCCATCATGTGCTCTTCAGGAGCCGTATTTATGTTTTCGTGTCCCTTTAGCTCTTCGCTAATGTCTGTATGCTTATCTGCAGGGACCTCGATGTGGTTTGCTCTGGCATAGTGATCGACAAAGGCGTTTGCGGCTTTCTTACCTGTGATCAAGTTCTCGCCTTGCTTGATAGTAATTTGTTTATTTGACGGGGTTTCGTCATTCATGGCTCTGACTAGCTTCCATAGCTTGTTCCCTTCTTTGTCCAGGTTTAGACTTTCCGTTTTATTTTTCCAGCTTTCTCTTGCTGTTTGCTTGAGAGTGTGTTTGTACTTCGCCGCGGCGGCTTTGAGGGCGATGTTTGCCTCCATGGATTTTTCTCGTTCTGCCATGTTCCTAGCATTTGTTACTGCATCTTCCACTTTCTGTAACTCATCATTCCAGTAGGGCTTATAGTTTTTCCTAGCTCCTCTTGGGATGGTTTCAGTGGCGGCTTGCATTATTGCCTTGCTTAGGCTCTCTACCATGGGCTTCATTTTGGTGTTTCGTGTGTTGATGGTTTCACACAGCCCATCTGTCAGGATTGCAAATCTGTCCCAGTCGGCTCGTTTGTAATTCCAACGTGGGAGCGGTTTTGTTTCCTGTGGGCCTACTTCCATGTCAATGGTTAGCCTGATCGGCCTGTGGTCGCTACCTGCCAGTTGGTTTAGCACCTGGCGGTCTATTTTATAGTGTATGTCCTGTGTGGAGAAGGCCAAATCTGGAGTCGAGGTGGTATGCCATGTTCTTGAATAGAAGCTAGGGCTATCCTCCGGCCTATTGATTAGGGAGAGATTTGCATCTATCTCCCAATCTTCCACTTCGTCACCTCTGCTGTCTGTGTCAGAGTATCCCCATCTCTCCGAGTGGCTGTTGAAATCTCCAACTACTATGCAGTTGGAGTCTCTGACCTCCATACTCGAGAGCGATAGGTCTCTGTTTGGTGGTCCGTACAGATTGAAAATGCGGAGCTTCGTCTCTTGAGCCATTATGTCCACTCCTACAATTTCTGCTTGTCCGGTGTGATTGACAGGTACCGCGCTACTCGGTATGCTGTTTCTGGTCAGTATCAGGACCCCTCCTTTGTGGCCTTCTCTATCTAGACGGAAGGTCTGGTATCCTCTGATTGAGAATTTATGGTTATTGTTGAGGTGCGTTTCCTGGATACATGCCACGTCAATCTTACCTTCATGCAGGTGGTGTGTTAGGGAAAGTTTTTTGTTGATGACTCCCTCCGCATTCCACTGTAGTATTTTGAGGGTCTTGAGGTTTTGGCCAATAGACGTTGCCCCATAGCCATGTGCCTTGACTCCACGACATATGGGTGGGTGACCACCAGTAGCCAAGGGTGGGCCCCTTCGAGGCGTGAGGCCCGGCACTATCGCTGCCTGGCGGGACTCCGCAGGATGAGCGCCATACGTTTTTCTAATAGGTTGTACTGCCATCATACTGTGATTTACGTTGCACTGTTTTGTTAGGCTTGCGGCCCCGTGCATCCGATTTCAACAGGCGTTTCTGTAGGGATGCCCTCCTTAGCCTTTGGCTGTCCCCAGCCTATCTGCAAGGCAGCAGTTGTTTACGATCAGAGTTTTCTCTCTTATGGAAGTTGTCTTACCAGACTATCGAGTCTTCACTACTCGTGTCTATAGGGTGCAATGATGATATGTGATGATATATGAGATGGACTGGTTTACCCGGAAGAGAGGCAGTCCAGTGTGTCTGTGTCCCAGGATCGTCACGTCCTGCCAGGAACGTAGCATTTGCATGTGAGTGGGGTATCTCTTTTTCCCTTTATTTTCTTGGCTTCTATGCAGGGATGGTACGCCTAGCATTCCCCGCCACCTAGGGTGTTGACACAGTGGGGCAGGTGTGCAATGTCCGCTGGTCTGCATCTCTTCTGCGTCCAGTATGATAGTTATATGGCTGATAACGTACAGAGGTAGATATCGTAGCCGGAGTGCATTCAGCCAGAGGACAAGCCTGGTAATGTCACAGAGATGTTGTTCGCCTGGTGTGCGGACAACTCTCATGGTCAGTGGTTGAGTCTTGACAGTTCACAGTGAGGTGGCTGCTCTACTGTTTTCGACACCCCGACCAGGTACTAAGTCTTTGGTTGGTGTTTTCGCACCCCATCGCCGTTTAGGGTGAGTATCAAGCAGTTGTCCGCCCGCTTTGATTGGCGGGCGGCAAGGACCTCTTACTGTGGCTCTACCTGATAGGGCTGGGGCGCAAGCCCCAGGTCCCGAGCATGTAGGAGCCTCCCATTGCAGTGGTGCTGAGATTTTGGGCGGGATTGCGGCTTACAAGGGTTCGGCCGTAATCCCCCACATGGTAGCCTCGCGCCCTTGGCTTATCAGCCTGGTACGTGAACCAAAGTGTCTGCGGCTCCTCTCGATTTGAGCTGGTTTTCCGTAGCAACGCCCTGTCATTTGTAGGGTAAAACTGACCTGTCTTCAGATGATCTATTTCCAGCACCCGTTCACTATTTGGTCAGACGAATTTATTGAGGGCTTTTGTTTGTCAATGACCAGGTATTTTTTTTTTTTTTGCGTTCGCCTTATTTCTCTTATCCCCAAGGCGGTGTGCGTTGCACTGTGGTTTTTATTTTGCGCCTATCGGCCCAGTGCATCCGACTTCAGCATGCATTTTATGTAAGGGTCTGCTTCCTCCTGCATTTTCTAAGGGTTTGCTTCCCCGGGGTAACGGCCGGTGCTGTGATGGGGATCGAACCCAGCACCTTCTGGTTGTGAGCCGTGCCACTTAACCACTAGGCCACGCCGTCCCCTGACCAGGTATTTGAAATCTGCGGTTTCTGCGGAGTTAAACACGATTTCCGTAGCGTTCTTTCATTTGAGTGTTTGAGAGCTGACTTGTCATCCGTGAGTCTAATACCAGCGTACGTTCATTATTAGACCCAAACGGCAGTGCTCTCGATTTGTTAGTTGTTCTACAGTATTAGCGTGTTCAGTCAAATTAAGCCGCAGGTTCCACACCTGGTGGTGCCCTTCCGTCAATTCCCTTAGCGAGACAATCAAGTTTCTTAGGGGGTAGTCCCAGATTTTCGAGGGTCTAATTCCAGCACATGTTCTCTATTAGACCCCACGAAGGTGTACTTTTTGATAGTCATTCTGCAGTATTGGCGTGTTTAGTTAACTTAGGTCTCAGGCTCCACTCCTGATAGTGCTCTTCCGTCAATTCCTTTATCAAACACTGGATGCAGACAAAACCGGGCCACAGGGGGCATAACCCCAGGTTTCTGGGGGTCTAAGTCCAGCACCAGTTCAATATTAGACCCCAGAAGAGTGGTCTCGGCATGTCAATCATTTCAGTGTTGGCCGTGTTGAGTCAAATTAAGCCGCAGGCTCCACTCCTGGTGGTGCCCTTCCGTCAATTCCTTTAAGTTTCAGCTTTGCAACCATACTTCCCCCGGAACCCAAACACTTTGGTTTCCCGGAAGCTGCCCGCAGAGTCATCGAAGCAACTCCTGCGGATCGCTAGTCGGCATCGTTTATGGTCAGAACTACGACGGTATCTGATCGTCTTCGCGCCTCTGACTTTCGTTCTTGATTAATGAAAACATTCTTGACAAATGCTTTCGCAGTAGCTCGTCTTGCGGCGATCCAAGAATTTCACCTCTAACGCCGCAATACGAATGCCCCCGTTTGTCCCTGTTAATCATTACCTCCAGTTCCGAAAACCAACAAAATAGAACCGAGGTCCTATTCCATTATTCCATGCACCATTATTCAGGCAGCCGAGGCCTGCTTTGAACACTCTAATTTTTCAAAGTAAACGCGCCGGCCACCCAGGACGCTCAGCGAAGAGCACCCGTGGGAGAGAGCCGGCAGACGGCAGGGCAGGAGACAACGGGCAGTGAACCGGCGCGAGCCGGACCGCCCGCCTGCGCCTGAGATCCAACTACGAGCTTTTTAACTGCAACAACTTTAATATACGCTATTGGAGCTGGAATTACCGCGGCTGCTGGCACCAGACTTGCCCTCCAATAGATCCTCGTTAAAGGGTTTAAAGTGTACTCATTCCAATTACGGGGCCTCGAAAGAGTCCCGTATTGTTATTTTTCGTCACTACCTCCCCGTGCCGGGAGTGGGTAAGTTGCGCGCCTGCTGCCTTCCTTGGATGTGGTAGCCGTTTCTCATGCTCCCTCTCATTTTCACTCCAATTGAATTGTGCTAGTAATCACACTTCTAGGCGATATTAAATCATTCATATATGTTGATAGTAATATAGACAAAGTAGGAGATACAAATAAATATATTAAAATAAGAACCAAAAAAAGTCGAGAGGTGATTTCATTATATTGGGGATCCAATGGAAATCAAAATGTACATTTCCAGTGTAAAGACCGTCTTATTGTATAGCTTTGGGCGTTTGATTAACGTAATGGTAGAGCACTCGCTTTGCTCGGCATAGGTAGGGGGTTAAACTCCCATCCTGTTACACTCCATTCGACTAAGCTGTAAATGAATGCCTGGCAAAGTAGGGAAGTAAAAAGCAGTGATGAAAGCAACTGTCCCCACGACCCGACAAGCTATGGCTTAGTATATAGAAGTATCTTACAACTTCATTCACCAAAAGTACAGTAGTGTAACTACAAACGACAAACTTTACTGTATATCCCTGAAACACGGGTAGCATGGAGACCCAGTGGTCTTGAGGTAAGGTATTCGCCTCGGGTGCTGGAGGTCGTGGGTTCAAATCACGATGGAGACCGGGATCTTTTCACGTGGATCACCCGGTAAGTATATCTCTTGGCATCTGAGTAGTGAGATCAGACACCCGTGTGCAGTCGCGCGCATGTTAAAAATACATTAGCAGTTGGAAATTTAAAAAAGTAGGCCTAACGGCCACTGCTCGGAAAAAGATTCAAGTTAAAATTCTACTCAAATTATTCTAGGAATATTCGCCCCACAGAGAATATGTCGCAAAAAGGGGACTGTGTGGCTGTAACTTCAGGTGTTGGTTATATGGTTTGCGGAGCGGCTTAGATGGCACCTGGCAGGCTGCGGGTCTACCTTGCTCTAATTTACGCTTCCACCTCCACCAGTCCCAAAAATAAGCGATCGTATATTCCAGGGGCTAACAGATGCTTGGATTGACCTGGCAAGTGACCAGTAGATTTTCACCTGCCAAGACAAATATGAACAAAGGAGGTCACACCTCCCCACGACGTCTAACGACGTAAGTGGACTGAAGATAGATATTTAGAACAAAACACAAAAACACCCAAAACTGTACTGACTTGAAAAAACTTAAGTTCTCTATACTGGTTTTAAAGGCTCCGTAGCTTGCTGTATTCAAACAGTGTATTATGCTCCTTCATTTAAATATCACTATGCGCATCTAATCTGTTTTGGAATGCATTAATTGGTCATGCCCCCATTATTTCCTGTGATAATGCATTCCAAGCATTCCCCGCTCTCTGACTAAAAAAAAATATGTGATCCACGTTTAACTCCTCCAATAGCTTAAGAACGATTCGCTCTGTAATGCAGACTGGCTTGTCTTGACTTCGTTCGTTCTCAAACTTCCGCTACCAAGCCCTCAAAAGGGCTTTGCAAGTAGCAGAACGTACTCCGAAGAACGGAATGCGCTCTGTCGTAGTTTACAGCCTGACTGTGAATATCTGCACCTTTCGATCCGATACATCCGACTTCAGCAAGTATTTTTTAGTACCGGATTAGCCTTGTCTCTTCGATCCCTTTTACTTAGCTAGTCTGCTCTGTTGCAGCCGGTTATCCAAGATCAGCGATTGGAGGTGTAGAAGGGTCTTGGCAGCTCTGGTTCGCTGGCCATGACGCTAGCACTCAGCTAAGGGCGCTGATAGGTGACGCTCATCATCTTGACCCCTTAATGCAGACTAACTTAACCCCTCTCTATCCATTTAGAAAATATATGTAGGCTCTGGGATCGTAGAGCACTCTTCTTTTGTAAAGACCGTGTTAAAGTTCTGATTGGGTAGAAGTAGCATAATCAATATTTTCTTGGAACACTTGGTTTTTTTTAAAAGTCAGTTTGTATGTATTAGCGCAGAACAGTGAGACTGAAATGGTAAGATACGATCATTAATGCAGGTTTTTGGAAAGAACCAACCAGATTTCAGTGGAATATGAGAAGAAGGTAGCATTGTATATAACAAACATTATGGAAAGCAGCTGATATAAATTACAAGATGATCTCTGTTCTAGAACCCCCCAAGGCTAGTCAAGTTGAAGCAGACCAAACCAAGCATGAAGAAGGTTTATCGAGACAAACATTAAAGATACAGGTAAGACGTTGTTGAGATGTAGTTGATGATACCTGAGAGGACAACTTGACGTGTATGTGTTGACGACGTGTTCCCCTCAGGGAGCTGATAACTTCTGATTGAATGTTGATTGATTGATTATTTATTACGAAGGTAAAAGAACTGAAACACTTGCTAAATGGAAGGGGCATAGAAGAACCACTTAACTTAACTAAACGTTTTTATACTGGTTTAGAAGACTCAGAGTCTGTATACAACCAATTACATTTGCATTACTCTGCTCTAAAATCGATGCGCATACAATCTATTTTTAAAGGCATTAACTGTCCCTGACTCCACTACTTCCTGGGGCAATGCATTCCAAACATTCACCCCTCTCTGACTAAAAAAATATTTTCTATTATACAATCTGGACCCTCTTGTTCTCGTTGGTGGTTGTATGTTGAAAAACTTATAATAGTTTAATTTAAACTTTCATGTGATTATCTTATAAACCTGTATTAAATCACCTCCAATTCTTCTCTTTTCTAAAACACTGTAGGCCAGTTTTTTTTAGTCTTTCGACATAACTGTAATTCTGGAATCACACTATCAGTTTTGTCGCTCTTGTTTGTATCTTTTCCAGCATGTTCATATCCCCTCTACGATAAGGACTCCAAACGTGTACACAGTACTCCAATCTAGGTCTAACCAATGCTTTATACAGTTTGACAATCACTTCCTTACTCCTATGTTTAATATCTCTTTTTATCATACCTAACATTGCATTTGCCTTATTCACTGCTACCTGGACTTGCTCATTCACTTTACCTGTATGATCTATTAAAACCCCTAGGTCCCTTTCTAATATTGTTCTCGCTCATTCTGTAATAATGTTCCCTTTTGGATCTATCCATGTGAATGACTGTACATTTATCTATATTAAACTACATTTGCTCTCTCACAGACCAGTCTCGAATTTGATCTAAATCCGACCTCAATATATCCACTTCTGCTATAAATGAGACATTCTTAAATAGTTTTGTGTCGTCCTCGATCAAATTATCGCAATTTTTCCTTGATCTTTATAGACTTTCATATCAATGCCTATCGACTGGTATGCCTGGCATATCATTCATTGATAACACTTCATCATTTACGGACGATAGGAACTCTAATCTTTGTAGCAGTGAACAATTCAGCAATAAGCACATTAAAATCACTCAGAAAACATGTACAAGATACAACAGACAAGAAAGTCAAGCAATATGTTCTCGGAATCGAACCAACTGCCTCCAGGTTACGTATTTGCCTGGCAACACAGAAAAAGATGGGACTGACTTTCATTTAGCCATGCGTATAAGTGACCTTGAGATCCTATGTCTGATACATTTTTCATCTTGATGCTTTTTTCTATTCAAGTATTTAAATATAGGTCCAACATAGGTCTAACATAGGTCCAGTATAGATCTAACATAGATCCAGCATAGGTCTAACATAGATCCATCATAGGCTTAACATAGGTTCAACATTGATTCAGCATAGGTCTAACATAAGTCTAACATAGATCCAGGTTAGATTTAACATATGTACAACGTTGGTCTAACATAGGTCAAACATAGGTCTAACATAAGTCTAACATAGATCCAGGTAAGATTTAACATAGGTACAACGTTGGTCTAACATAGGTCAAACATAGGTCTAACATAAGGGTAACATAGATTCAGCATATATATAACATAGGTCCAGCATAAGTCTTACAAAGGTTTAACATAGTTCCAGTATAAGTTCAAGATAGGTTCAACATAGGTCTAACCTGAATCCAGATCAGGTCTAATATGGGTCCAGTGCATATCCAGCAAAATAGGTCTAACATAGGTCTAATATAGATCCAACATAGGCCTAACATAGGTCTAAGATTGGTCCAGCATAAGTTGAAGATAGGTTCAACATATGTCTAACATAGACCCATCATAGGTCTAACATGTGTCCATCATAGGTCTACCATAGGTTCAGCATAGAGCCAACATAGATCCAACAGATGTTCAGGATAGGCCTAACATAGTTTGTTTTTTGTTGTTTTTTGCGTTCGCCTTATTTCTCTAATCCCCCAAGGCGGTGTGATTTGCGCTGTGATTTTTATTTTGCGCCTGTCGGCCTAGTGCATCCGACTTCAGCATGTATTTCATTTATGGGTCTGCTTCTTTCTGCACTTTCTAAGGGTTAGCTTCCCAAGGGTAACGGCAGGTGCTGTAATGGGGATCAATCCCAGCACCGACTGGTTGTGAGCCATGTCACTTAACCACTAGCCCACGCCGTCTCCTAACATAGGTATAATATAGGTCCAGCATAGGTCCAGCATAGGTCCCGCATAGGTCCAACAAAGATCCAACAAAGATCCAACATAGTACCAGCATAGGTCCAGTATAGGTCCAGCATAGGTCCAACATAGGTCCAGCATAGGTCCAGCATAGGTCCAACATGTGTCTAGCACTCAGTGACTCAGTGATCCGAGGTAAGGTGTACGCCTCGGATGCCAAAGGTCGCGGGTACATCTCACGGTGAGACCGGAATTTTTCACATGGATATTCTGGCAAATATTCCCCTGATCTCTGGGTAGTGAGATCATGCTCCTGTGCTCAGTGTCGAGCACGCTAAAAATCCCTGGACAGAAATCGAAAAGAGTAGACTCAACGGCGCTGAACGGGCAAAATTAATAAATTCTTGTTAAAAATCTACCCAAATTATTTGCATCTTCTCCCAGTCCTAGTAATCTGATGGACGATTAAAATACCTACATCGGTTATCCATCGGCAACTTGGCAACATAAACCTCTGCCTGTTTGAATACTAGGGTTCATTGTTCATTGACGCTAGTTTCCTCACAAAAAATTGTTTTCCCCTTGTGTCACTGTGTAGCAGTGTCATTTTCACATTTGCTCAAATGGTAGCGTGCCGCGCATGATCAGACGGATAGGCTGACGGAGAAGCGGTTTATTTGAGTAAGATCAATACAATGTGCTGTGGTAATGCAAGTGGTCGCCAAGGTCTGGTTCCCGGGTCGTTGCCGCTACACGTGCGTCACTGACAGATTTTTTCCACCCTTCAAATTAAGACAAATGAAAGAGAGAACAGAAGAACTAGACAGAGATAACAGACAAGACCGATATGTGCAGTGGACAAAAAATAAACGAAGGATGAAATAAAATACCAAGTTGACCATGCAGAAAGTCCAGTTAAAAAAAAAATAAATAAACTGGTTGAAGGGAAAAAAAGTGACAATGTCAGCAGGTAGTGTTCTGTGACACGAAAATTAAAAAATATTCAAATGATGCAATGAGTTTGGCTGCACAGTGGCGTAGCCAGCGAGAACTGTCTATCAGTTGTCGCTCCTGTAAAGCAAGACGGTGCAGCACAAACTCAAAGCGTCAGAAATGTCTGAGCAATCTAGCGCTCCTTAGTACTGAAGAAAATTGAATGTGGCTAGATATTTGAGCGATTCCTACTTTGAGAGGCAAGTGCCTAACCTCTGGACCACAGCTCAGGGTGCTACAGAAGGGCTGGCTAAGGCATGAATGGGTGACAGTTGTATAAGAGTTAAAGAGTTAGACACAACCGGCGGATTACTGGACAAGACAGTATTCATACTCTTCGCAATTTACAGTGGGGGGGGGGGGGGGGAGGGCACTGATAACCTCTAGGTTTACCTGGAGTGCAGTGACATTGATTCTTGACGTAACAGAACAAAACTGTGTTTTATTACGTCTAAAATACTAATACTTTTCTGGATATGCCGTACAGCTGTCCTTAATAGCATTACCTTTTCACGCCATTACTTAATATACTTCTACTTTTCGTAGAATAATTCTACCTTTAGTATAAAAACATGCTGGAAAAAATACAATGAAATGCCACAAAACTCATAGCGGGATTCCAGAAATATAGTTATGAGGAAGGACGGAGAAAAAGCTGCCTATAGTGTCGATAAAAATTAAGAATCCAAAGTGATTTATTACAGGTTTATAAGACAATCAATGGAAAGGGTACATTGAATGAACACGTTTTTTTCTTCAATTGCAACCACCTGCAAGAAAAAGAGGGCACAGCTACAAATTTATTAAAGAAAAGCAGATTAGATACCAGGAAATATTTTTTTAGTCAGTGCGTGGTGAATGCTTGGAATGCATTGCTACAGGAAATAGTGGAGGCAGGGTCAATTATTGTTTTCAAGAATAGATTGTATGCGCACAGCTCATTTTTTAGATCAAGTGAATGTAAAGGAAACTGGTTGTATACATATTCTGTAGAGTCTTTTAAACAAGTATAAACACGTTAAGTTACGTTGAGTTTGATTTTTTTAAGCAAAAGCCCAGGGAAAACATCCACTAATTGAATCTATTTACGACAAGGTGTATTTTTTGGGGTGCTCTCGTTACGCCACTGCAGCATATAAAAGTGGAGAGATAACGGGAGAGAGGAGCACGAAAAAAAAATGGGTGGAAGTTGATAGAGAGCAAGTTAATATTATAGCGCAAAATTGAGGGGTTGGAAGTGAGCAGTTCCGTGGTTGGAAGACGTTGGTGATTGCTTAGAATTGAGGAAAAGATTTTGAAGTTGTTCGTGTTTGAAGTATTTTTGTTTGTATTTTGTGAAAATATTTTTATATTTGTTGTATATATTGAACACCTACCGCTCATCATCACGTAGCATGTCCTTTATAGAACGTCGCTCCCATCACAGTCTGTCTGAAACAAACCCGTTTCCTTGCCAAAACTCCAGCCTCCGCCACAGTCATACTCAGGCATTACTGGATATCTTGGTGTCATCGTCTTCATGGTCTACCCATTCCTCTTTTACCTGGCACCATACCTTCCATCACCGTTCTCTCGAGACCATTGTGTCTCTTGATGTGACTAAAGTATTTGCATTTTCTGGCCAAAATGGAATTGATAAACCTACCGCTTGAAGTCAATAATCTTACACAAGAATGGAGACAAAGAGGATACAAATTATCGTCGATTATACTCTTCTACCGGTCACTTACAAGCTGTTTTAAAAAATGCATCCTTGCCAGAGTCTGCACAACTCTCGAAGAATCGCAGTCAATCAAACAAGTAGGCTTTCGGCGTTCGTACAGCACAATAGACCACATTGCAATCTGCTGCTGCTTTATTGGAACAGCCCGAGAGCCCCAGACCCCCTTCATATTTACCTTCATCGACTATAAAAAAGGCTTTTTGATTCGGTAGAACCACATTTTGTCACACATGTACTTGTGTGCGTATGTATATAAATATATATATATGTGTGCGTATGTATGTGGGTGCATAAATGATTATGCGTGTGTGTGTATAAATAAATATGCTTGTGTGTGTATAAATAAATATGTTTGTGTGTGTATAAATAAATATGATTGTGTGTGTATAAATGAATATATATGTGTGTGTATAAATGAAAATGCTTGTGTGTATAAATGAATAAATATGTGTGTGTATAAATAAATATGCTTGTGTGTGTATAAATGAATATGGCTGTGTGTGTATAAATGAATATGATTGTGTGTGTATAAATGAATATATATGTATGTGTGTAAATGAATATGCTTGTGTGTATATAAACGAATAGGTATGCGTGTATAAGTGAATATGTATGTATGGATGAGTGTATGGATGAGTGTATGGATGAGTGTATGGATGAGTGTATGGATGAGTGTATGGATGAGTGTATGGATGAGTGTATGGATGAGTGTATGGATGAGTGTATGGATGAGTGTATGGATGAGTGTATGGATGAGTGTATGGATGTGTGTATGGATGAGTGTATGGATGAGTGTATGGATGAGTGTATGGATGAGTGTATGGATGAGTGTATGGATGAGTGTATGGATGAGTGTATGGATGAGTGTATGCATGAGTGTATGGATGAGTGTATGGATGAGTGTATGGATGAGTGTATTGATGTGTGTATGGATGAGTGTATGGATGAGTGTATGGATGAGTGTATGGATGAGTGTATGGATGAGTGTATGGATGAGTGTATGGATGAGTGTATGGATGAGTGTATGGATGAGTGTATGGATGAGTGTATGGATGAGTGTATGGATGAGTGTATGGATGAGTGTATGGATGAGTGTATGGATGAGTGTATGGATGAGTGTATGGATGAGTGTATGGATGAGTGTATGGATGAGTGTATGGATGAGTGTATGGATGAGTGTATGGATGAGTGTATGGATGAGTGTATGGATGAGTGTATGGATGAGTGTATGGATGAGTGTATGGATGAGTGTATGGATTAGTACACATATATACGCATATTGCTTTCGCAAATCCCTTTTATAATTGTAAACATCATTTTAAATTTATGTCACCACTCACTTCACAAAATGTAACTTCCACCATCTCATGTTTCATCTCACGGGAAATTTTCACTTAATTTCACTTCCCACCATACACAAATTTTGTTTGAAATTTGTAATGTCCAAACTTGGAAATTTTTAATAATTTATTATGTGAAATAAAGAATTTTAATAACAAAAAAAATCACTGTTAGAACAAGATGTCGATCCCGGTTATATCAGAATTATTGCCAGCAGTTCTACCAACAGCACTATCGCATGTTGCTCCTTCCAACGTCCAATTGTGGTACAAGTTCAAAATAGGGTCCGACAGGGGAATCCAATCTCACCGAGCATGTTTTGGATCAGTCACAAAGCGATGCAACTAGGTCACATTTGGCATCCATATTGACGGTAGAAGTCTCAATCACCATCGATTTGCCGCTGAAAAATTGTTCACTACTGAGTCAGCAGCAGACGCCAACCAGATGACGTAGCTTCTTCGTGGTGAGGATAGGAAAGTGGGACTGGAGATGAATGTCTCGAAGACCAAAGTGTTGGAGAGTCGTTTCGTCAATTGTGATCCAGTCTTCCTTGGCGAGGGGCAGCTAGAAGATGTCAACGAGTGCATCTATATTGGGTTCCTCCTGAATTTGTAGAATAACCTGGAACGTGAACTGACAAGACGTCGCCGCGCCGGCTGGGCAGCCTTTTCGTCCATTAACACGGTCCTGTACGGTTGTCAAGACCAGAACCTAAGAGCCTCTCTCTTCAATTCCGCTGTGTTCCCTTCTATGCGTTACTGTGCTGAGACAAAATCACTGGAAGACAAAATGCGAGTAACCCAAGGCTCTCTTGAGAGACGCTGGGTCGGAATCCATCTCCGGAACAAACGTATGCAAGGTCTCCACAATTCCGACATACGCCGATTGTCCTTAGTGAATGATGTGGTAATCCATGCAGACAAGACAAAACATAGTTGGGCAGGTCACGTGCTGCGACAAAACGATGTCGTTGAAGCACGGTGAAATAAATCTGGTACCTCCGTGGTAAAAAGGTACCGCGGAGAAGACATCAAATGCGTTGACCAGACTCCCGTGCTGTACACAACAATATCAGAGACGTCTCAGGAGGGGGGACTTAACATGCACTGTACTTCCTTGCCGCAGAAAGAGTCCGAAGAAGATGAAGTTAGGACTCGCAGCTACGCTGAGTAACGGGTCATCTAGATCAAGATATTTATATTCATTTGGTAACTGCTTTTTTGTGTTATTTTCAATATTGTTGGCATTGTCGGTCTGACCTATAGGTTTTCTTACCATCCCAGGCAGATGCCAGATTTGTACTGTCATGATATAAAGTAACTAAAAGGGTACTTTATCAACGCTCCAAGTAATCGAAGCCACGATAGGATTCATTGTGCTCATTCCCTGCCACCAATTGTTTACTGGTTATGCCGAGCTCTTCTATGTGCTAGACCTGTGACCAAAAATTCCAGACAATTGGATCGTCCCGTCCTGGGCCACTGTGTCTTTACGTTTGGCCTCGATTGTCATGGTGAATGGTGGTTCTCTTATCCCAACTCTATTCAGCACCGTACTGGCTCCTTCCTAACAACAGAGGATGTACTGGGTTGGCAATAGTAAGACCGCTGTAAACTTCAAGCACGTCGTAAAAAGCGACACATGAGAGGAGTTTGTGGATTGTTTAAAAAAAAAATCGAGGTTTGCTTCTCTAGAGACATTATGTTTATCCTAAGAGTTCAGACCACCAGTTACCAGGACTACCATCAAACAGGGTGAGGTTCTTCACCACACACAACAGTATTTGAGTATCTTCTTCGTACGCTGTCAGACGTCATCTTGAATTTGTTTGAAGAAAGCAGCGGCCATCCTGAATCTGTCGACAATGCCATATAGCTTGTCTAGTGTTGGCACTGGTGATGGCCACATGTGCTTTCTCTGGTCCTCGTATATCGTGTAATTCAGCATCTGTTCAGGTGTATTTGAGTATGAGAAGGACTATCTAGGCCAAGAGGCTAATACCTCAACGTCTGCTGCATTTCATTAAGAAAAGCATGACTGCGTATAGTCTAGTGTGTGGGAGGGTTGTCACGACCTGCACATCATACCCACTGAGGGGGACGGCGTGGGCTAGTGGTTAAGTGACGCGGCTCACAACCAGGAGGTGCTGGGTTCGATCCCCATCACAGCACCGACCGTGACCAAACTCTTAGAAAATGCAGGAGGAAGCAGACCCTTACATAAAATGCATGCTGAAGTCAGATGCACTGGGCCGGCAGGAGCAAAAATAAAAACCACAGTGTAACGCACACCGCCTTGGGGAAAAGAGAAATAAGGCGAACGCAAAAACAAAACAAAAATACCCACTGTTTGTATCACGGACGTGGTCCCGGAAACTGGGATCAATAAGATCAATAAGATCAATAAAATCAATAAGATCAATACTATCAATAAGATCAATAAGCCTTATAGCGCCAAACTTCACGTACATGTCATAGAAGGGGGAAACAGGAGGAAGTTACTGATACCCATAATGCCCCTGACTAACATGTCGCTGTAGAGCGTTTAGCCTAATCGAGAGTTACCTGGCTTGCTAAGTCTGGGATTACACCCCGCTAGAGTTTGAAATCACGGGCGGACAGAAACATAAATACGGGCGTGGTTCGTTCCTGGTACCACCGCTCCTCCAGTGGACCCAGCTATAAATGGGTACCTGACGTATTAGTTGTAAAGTAACCCATAGCATTACTGCCGTAGGGGTGTGATGTGTTAGCGATCTCACATTTCAAAGGCTCGGCTATATGAGGGCGGTAGCCATCTCCTCTCCCTCGCCGCTTTTACTTCCCGGACTGAACCGGTACCCATTTAAGGTTGGGTCGACCCGGTAGCCGTTGCGGTCTGAAAAAACATTACCGCCCCAACTGGGGAATGAAACCCAGGACCACTCAGATGCGTTGGGGAAGGTATAAACAGCAAGGAAGGGAACTGGCCACCCCCAGATCACATGTGTTGCGGCTTAGTCCACGAAGAGTTATCTTCATCCCCGACAGCATCTGTTGCCATAGACCCACCTTTACATTTACCTTCAATATTGCACTACTGTGACTGACCTAGAAAGCCGACTTACTTACTGCCTGGCTTACTAATGTACTTTCCGTGTCGTAGGCACGACTCCAGACATGTTTTCAATTATCAGTCACGCGTATTGCCTTGTCATTCCCCATGAACATGTAATCCATATTGCTTGTTTCCAGAAGATTTGGGCAGATCATCAGGTGATCTCAGTTGTCGGCTGCTCTACAGTTGAATGTCTCATCATCCCCATTTCCTTAGGCTCCACCTGCGTCATGACGCAGCAGTTAGGAGTCTAGTTAGTGACTCTCATGTTGCGTAAGGTAAGCTGTGTCCAGGCAAAGGTTTCTCCCACAGCTAAGTCAAGGGGACCTATGTTCGTTGGGGGCCAAGATGCAACAGTTCGGAGCCAAGATGCAACAGTTCGAGGCTAAGATGCAACAGTTCAACGCTAAGATGCGGCAGTTCGGAGCCAATATGCAACAGTTCTGGGCCAAGATGCAACAGTTCGTGGCTAAGATGCAGCAGTTCGGAGCCAAGATACAACAGTTCGAGGCTAAGATGCAACAGTTCGGAGCCAAGATGCAACAGTTCGAGGCTAAGATGCAACAGTTCGGAGCCAAGAGGCAACAGTTCGAGGCTAAGATGCAACAGTTCGGAGCAAAGATGAAACATTTCGGGGCCAAGATGCAACAGTTCGGGGCCAAGATGTAATAGTTCAGGGCCAAGATGCAACAGTTTGTGGCCAAAATGCAACAGTTCGGAGCCAAGATGCAACACTTCGAGGCTAAGATGCAATAGTTCGGAGCCAAGATGAACCATTTCGGGGCCAAGATGCAACAGTTCGGAGCCAAGATGCAACAGTTCGAGGCTAAGATGCAGCAGTGAATGAACTGATAGCAACAAGCGACTCGTAGCTGGCTGCCTGCATCAGGTCAAGCTTAGCTGACCAATGCATATTCCGCCTTACCAAGCCTGGAATCAGGCTGCACTAGTCACTAGTGTAATGTGACCAAGGCATATGGATCACAGTGGAAAGACAAATCCGTACTCAAAAAATGCCAGCTGAATTCGGATATGTCGGACCGAGATGCGAGGATATCGAAGCCTCCTTGTAAACTTACACAGCGTCATTACGGCCTTTTCATGGCGAACTCCGAAGAAGAAGAAGAAGAAGAAGAAGAAGAAGAAGAAGAAGAAGAAGAAGAAGAAGAAGAAGAAGAAGAAGAAGAAAATAAGAACAAAAAGAGGAACAAAAAGAAGACGAAATAGGAAAAGGAGACGAAAAAGAAATAGATAGAAGTGTCATTTGTGAAGATTTGTGCATTATAATTTATAATGTCCTAGGTCGTTTACCTTCCCCCCCCCCCTTTTTTCCCCCTCTCTCCCTAATTTATGATGCGAAACTTCACTGTGTCCCATGTTGCGCCACCCGGAGCATAGAGTACATCTGTTCGATTGGAGTAGACTGTATGCACCCTGTAATTATCTGACCAGTCTCATTTAATACTGTATCAATAAAACGACAAAGCAGCTACCACTGCTACCTAAACGTTAAAGAGGTTAGACGTCCTGGTCTCAGTGGATTATGGACTAGAAACGATAAAAGAGCTTAGACGTACTGATCTCGACGGATTATGGACTGGAAACGTCAACGGATTATGGACTAGAAACGTTAAAAGAGCTTAGACGTACTGATCCCAACGGGTTATGGACTAGAAACGTTAAAAGAGCTTAGACGTACTGGTCCAAACGGATTATGGACTAGAAACGTTGAAAGAGCTTAGACGTACTGGTCCCAACGGATTATGGACTAGAAACGTTAAAAGAGCTTAGACGTCCTGGTCCCAACGGATTATGGACTAGAAACGTTAAAAAAGCTTAGACGTACTGGTCCCAACGGATTATGGACTAGAAACGTTAAAAGAGCTTAGACGTACTGATCTCAACGGATTATGGACTGGAAACGTCAACGGATTATGCACTAGAAACGTTAAAAGAGCTTAGACGTACTGATCCCAACGGATTATAGACTAGAAACGTTAAAAGAGCTTAGACGTCCTGGTCCCAACGGATTATGGACTAGAAACGTTAAAAGAGCTTAGACGTACTGGTCCCAAAGGATTATGGACTAGAAACGTTAAAAGAGCTTAGACGTACTGTTCTCGGTGGATTATTGATTGAAAACGTTAAATGGGCTAGACGTGGGCAACCTCATCATGCAAAACCATTGTTATTGAAACCGCCACTGCAATTTATTTTTAAAACAACCTTCCTGTAACGGGCCAGCTGAATGTGTGACGCTAAGCTTCACTAAAAGCACATTACTGTACAGAACCGGCGTCTCCAGGCAGTCGCTAGTTTCACTTACCTGGGCAGTCCCCTCACTAGAAAGCTGACTAGCGACAATGAGGTCAATAACAGAATTGCTACGTGAGGATCTGCGTTTGGTAGGCTGCAAGCCATAAAGTTATTATCCACTCTGCTGCATGGCTGTGAGACATGGGCAGTGTATAGTAGACATACTGGACAGCTCAATCGTTTTCACTTGATCTGTCTGCGTAGGTTGCTCAGGATAAAGTGGCAGGACAAAGTATTTAACTCTGAAATTCTTAGCAATTCCAGCATGTTGAAAACTTCTGAAATTGGCTCAGCTACCATTGACAGGACGTGTTGTTCGCATGCCAGATAAACTCATTCCCGGGCATCTGTTATACGGGGATCTCAAAACAGGCAGACACTCATCGGGAGGGCAGAAGCAACACTACAGACACTCCATGAAAGTGTCTCTGAAATGCTTTATATTGATGTCTTCTCCTGGGAGATGATTGCATAAGACCGTACCATCTGGCGAGCTAGTATCACCGAAAGTGCTCAGATCGCAGAGAATGCAACCATCGCGGAGGCTCGGCGAAAGCGCGCTGTCCGAAATAACGATATTTACAACGATTCCACTGCTGGCTCCTGGCATGTGTGCCCTGAATGTGATAGAGAGTGCCGTTCCAGGATTGGGGTTTACAACCATCAGAAAACACATATTTCGCGGCAATAGTTTGATGTTGTCATCACCTTCGCTTCCGACGGGCAACTAAGAAGAAAGTAGCCAACAGGTGAATAGTTGGATTAAGAAAGAACGATTCGACCCAACGAGTTCCAAACTTTCCCCAAAAATGTGAATAGAATAGAACTGGAATCAAGGCCGAATTATTCATTATGTCTAGTAGGTTGAGGCCTAGTGACCTCGGAGTATGCTGGGGCCCTGGCATAAGGTTAATCAAAGTGTAATAAAGTTTTTGTTTTTCATTACGTACAAAAAGAAAATTGTAAACTTTGCCATCGCATTTATAATTGATGATTACAACAACAAAAAATAAGACGAACAATTTTCACTAATCCCACACAAAATTATCCAACTTTATATTTACCTTAACCATACTGCGTCTTGCGAACTGCTCTTCCGCTATTTAGTATTGATTTTTGTTTTTAATTTTCCCAGCTCGTGTCGCGAATTTTGTGTGTGGGTGTGTGTGCGGATAAATACAGGGTGTCCCACTCGCTACCGGCCCTTGGTGTACTCTTATAACATGTAGACCAATAAACATAGTTCTCTAAACTTTGACATTAACATACATTGGAGTGGTTTTTTGTTTGTTTTGTTGTTTTTTATTTTTTTTGCGTTCGCCTTATTTTTCTAATCCCCAAGGCCGTGTGCATTGCACTGTGGTTTTTATTTTGCACCTGTCGGCCCAGTGCATCCGACTTCAGCATGCATTTTATGTAAGGGTCTGCTTCTTCCTGCATTTTCTAAGGGCTTGCTTCCCCGGTGTAACGGCCGGTGCTATGATGGGGATCAAACCGAGCACCTTTGGGTTGTGAGCAGTGCCACTTAACCACTAGGCCACGCCGTCCCCTACATTGGAGTGTCAGAAGCCTAATAAGCTCATAGTAAATATTGCAAGTGGTCGCATTTATCATCAGCGTACCTGCTCTGTTCTGTTTCTAAGAATCGACGTCACTGCATTTCCGGCATACCCATAGGTGCTCAGTCTCTCTCATCAAATGACGTAAGGTATGGATGCTGATGGTCCCTGTAGCTCGCTGGTTCTACACTCTCCTGCGCCGTCCTCTCATACACCCCACTCCGCTCAAACCTCGTTTAATGTCGAAACTTTGCAGTCTGTGGATTCATGATTCATCTATTGCGGTGTCCTCATCCAGCAGGCGGTCATTGATTGATTTCAAAAAGTTCCATCTATCCAACACTAATGTGCCCATGATGGGAGCTTGTGAAGCCATGATGTCAGCTCTTTCATTGCCCTGAACCCGACATGAGCAGGACAGTAGATCCATGTCAACCCCTAGAGGTTTTAGGCCTCAACAGCTGTTTTCCACTCGTATCTAAGTCATCCCTTCTGTACTTTCAGAAGTCCATGCCTGCCTATTACGGAAGATATTCACCAACACACCAGTGTCCCACTCGCTGACTGTCCCTGCTTTTCCCTGATAACTTTTAAACCACTGAACGTGATTCAATAAAAATGTGGTATTGGCATACTGTGAACCAGTTAGAAACCGCACACTGACTATTTTAAGCAGGATCGAGCCACATACCACACCTTCTGTAAAAATCGTGTTGCTTCTAAGAGACTTTGGCCACCAATGTAGCCTGGCCTTACACTCCTGGTGTCTTCCTGATATGTGTCTTGATATATATATATAAATGATTTGGACATAGATATAGGATCCATGATTGCAAAATTTTGCAGACGACACAACACTATGTAGAAGTGTTTCATCAATAGCAAAGGTGGATATATTGAGGTCGGATTTAAATAAAATTCGAGACGTCTGTGAAATGACAAATGTAGTTTAATATATATAAATGTACAGTACACATGTGTAGATCAAATATGGAACATACTTACAGAATTGGCGAGAACAATATTAGAATGAGAGATAATGAAACGGACCTAAGGGTTATAATAGAGCATACATTTTTTTAAAATGAGCAAGTCCAGGTAGCAGTGAATAAGGCAAATGCAATGTTAGGTATGATAAAAAGAAATATTAAACATAGGAGCAAGGAAGTGATTGTCAAACTGTATAAAACATTAGTTAGACCTAGATTGGTGTACTGTGTACAGGTGTGGAGTTCTTATCGTAGAGGAGATACAAACATGCTGGAAAGGATACAAAGAAACCGATAAAACTGATAGCGGGATTCCAGAATTACAGTTACCAGGAAACTCCGAAAAATCGGCCTACAGTGTCTAGTAAAGAGACGAATTCCGGATGACTTAATACAGGTTTGTAAGATAATCACAGGAAAGATGAAATTAGACTATAACAAGTATAAAAATATTTGTTTAGTCAGAAAGTGATGAATGCTTAGAATGCATTACCCTAGGAGGTGGTGGAGGCAAAGACAGTTAATGCATTTAAGAATAGATTTGATGTTTCCTAGTTTTTAAAATCAGAGTAATGCAGATATGACTGGTTGTCTACAGATTGTGATGAGTCTTCTCAACCAGTATAAAAACATCAAGTTCAGTTAAGTCAAGTTAAGTTAAGTCAAGTTAAGTTAAGTCAAGTTAAGTTAAGTCAAGTCAAGTTAAGTTAAGTTAAGTTAAGTTAAGGCAAGATAAGTTAAATCAAGTTAAGTCAAGTCAAGTTAAGTTAAGTCAAGTTAAATTAAGTCAAGTTAAGTTAAGTGTCGCTTCAAGCCAATGAATCTCATGGCACTGTAAGAAAAAAGTGGTCGGGAAATTGAGTCTCCGACTCTTTATATTTTGATGAAACCTTTCGTAACATGCAAGCATTGAAAACAATCAGTGGCCGCCTATTAGATGAGGCCACTGTAATAGATGAAGCAGCAATCCACAGTTTTTTTTTACATTAAACGAGGTTAGAGCGGAGTAGGACGCATGAGAGGAGCGAATAAAAGAGTGTACAACCAGCATCCAGACCCTGTGCCATTTGCTGAGAGAGACTGAGCACCTATGAGTCTGCCAGCAGTACAGTGACGTCGATTCCTAGAAACAGAAACATAATTCGTGATAAACATGTTTCTGATGAACATATACCTTGTTTTGCGCACTTATTAAATGTGTCTGCTCATTCTGATGTAGACAATATATCCGTAGTTCTTCTTTGAATTAGTTAAACACATTGAAAGTATTTGTATTTCGTCAATGTATAGAACATTAGAACGTTAGGGTGTAAATAAACATTTGACAAACATATGTAAAAGTCTTTATGTCAATAACCAATGTAAGTAAGTAAGTAAGTCAGTTGCCCATCGCAAGCGAAGATGGCGACATCATCATACTGACCTCGTCCTGAAGATGTAACTTGCGCTGAATTTGGATTATAGTCGCAAGAAGCTGGACATCAATCTCATTCTCTCGTCTTGAGTTACCGGGAACCAGTGGCAAGACATACAATCAAGATGACTGGAAGTAGCTCAAGATGCAGACATTCAGGTCGTACAATCCGTGAGACCAGTGGTGGCTTGAAACTTGTGGGAGCGTAGGAGTCGATTGTCCAACGTTTCCTTGACGATTTGAGAGGCGAATGTCGTACCTCAATGTACAGTAACATCAAACGTAGGACATTCCGAAATCTAATATTAGTTTCAGTGTACGGCAAGGTTGTGTACTATATTATTTACTGTTTAATCCCATAAATATATAATATATGTAAAAAAAAACCAAAGCCAACATCAGCGATGGAAACAACCACTTAAATGAACTTCTCTTTGCTTATGACCAAACCCTAATAAAACAACTACAGGAACATATCAACAATTATAATGAGGTTTGAACGGATTACACAATGGAAATCACCATAGAAAAAAACCGAAGTTAGGATAATTGTAATTTTACAAAATTTTTAAAAACATTGCTCATTCAAAACCTGCAAGTAAAACAGATGAGGAATTTCACGTGCCTGTGTAATATAATTTTAGTAGATGGAAAAGGCGACATCGAAATCCAAAATAGATGTAATAAAGGAAGTCAAATCATTGGTCAAATGTCCCTGATATTATTATGTCAGCACGTGACAATGGATACAAAAAGAAGGCTACACGACACACTATTCGTACCAACGTTGTGTTATCAGTGCTAGAATTGGACATTAACAAAGATAAAAGAAATATCGTAACAGCAGAGATGAAATGCATACGCAGAATGCTTGAAGTCACAAGAATGGATAGAATGAGAAACGAAGATATTAGGACACAAGTAGGTGCAACACCGGTGCTAGACCTCATCAAGAGACAGCAAACCAAATGGTTCGACCATGTAACACGACAAACACCAGATGGTATCCCTCAGAAAGCAATGCTATACAGATACAATGAATACAAAGCTAAGGGCCGACAACGCAAAAAATGGATAGCAGAAATAACAGAAACAGTAAAGCTTCCCGTGTACGAAGCACATACTAGGACCCGGTCAAGAAACCTCTTCATAACCTGACGCTGAAAGGCACAAGCACATACTAGGACCCGGTCAAGAAACCTCTTCATAACCTGACGCTGAAAGGCACAAGCACATACTAGGACCCGGTCAAGAAACTCTTCATAACCTGACGCGGAAAGGCACAAGCCCATACTAGGACCCGGTCAAGAAACCTCTTCATAAACTAACACTGAAAGGCACAAGCACATACTAGGACCCGGTCAAGAAACCTCTTCATAAACTAACACTGAAAGGCACAAGCCCATACTAGGACCCGGTCAAGAAACCTCTTCATAAACTAACACTGAAAGGCACAAGCACATACTAGGACCCGGTCAAGAAACTCTTCATAACCTGACGCTGAAAGGCACAAGCACATACTAGGACCCGGTCAAGAAACCTCTTCATAAACTAACACTGAAAGGCACAATCAGGTTAACAAGCGAAAATAAATAATATACAGATAGGGGCACTTCCACTAGACCCTGCTGATAATCTCCTCTTGTAAAGTGACTCAATGATTGGGCACTTACACTAGACCTTGCTGGTGGTTCTCCTCTTGTAAAGTGACTCAATGATTGGGCACTTCCACTAGACCTTGCTGGTGGTTCTCCTCTTGTAAAGTGACTCAATGATTGGGCACTTCCACTAGACCTTGCTGGTGGTTCTCCTCTTGTAAAGTGACTCAATGATTGGGCACTTACACTAGACCCTGCTGGTGGTTCTCCTCTTGTAAAGTGACTCAATGATTGGGCACTTACACTAGACCTTGCTGGTGGTTCTCCTCTTGTAAAGTGACTCGATGATTGGGCACTTACACTAGACCTTGCTGGTGGTTCTCCTCTTGTAAAGTGACTCAATGATTGGGCACTTCCACTAGACCTTGCTGGTGGTTCTCCTCTTGTAAAGGGACTCAATGATTTGGCACTTCCCCTAGACCTTGCTGTTGGTTCTCCTCTTGTAAAGTGACTCAATGATTGGGCACTTACACTAGACCCTGCTGGTGGTTCTCCTCTTTTAAAGTGTCTCAATGATTGGGCACTTACACTAGACCTTGCTGGTGGTTCTCCTCTTGTAAAGTGACTCGATGATTGGGCACTTCCACTAGACCTTGCTGGTGGTTCTCCTCTTGTAAAGTGACTCAATGATTGGGCACTTCTACTAGACCTTGCTGGTGGTTCTCCTCCTGTAAAGGGACTCAATGATTCGGCATGTCCACTAGACCTTGCTGGTGGTTCTCCTCTTGTAAAGCGACTCAATGATTGGGCACTTCCACTAGACCTTGCTGGTGGTTCTCCTCTTGTAAAGCGACTCAATGATTGGGCCCTTACACTAGACCCTGCTGTGGTTTTCTTCTTGTAAAGCGACTCGATGATTGGGCACTTACATTAGACCTTGCTGGTGCTTCTCCTCTTGTAAAGCGACTCAATGATTGGGCACTTACACTAGACCCTGCTGGTGGTTCTCCTCTTGTAAAGCGACTCAATGATTGGGCACTTACACTATACTCTGCTGGTGGTTCTCCTCTTGTAAAGCGACTCAATAATATGCGCTGGTTCGGTCGTGCAGACGCCAAGGAGGTACTTGACTGGTGATGAAAGAATAAAGGAAAAGTTTGATAAATATGATTAAGATTAAAAAAAGAGAAGCCACAGCTTTATAAAAAAAAAATGTTAAAACTTCTACTGCTTCTTCTTCTTCTTCTTCGTATTATTATTATTTTGTGTACGTTGTCATTCCCCTGCAAACAAGCCCTGAATATGTCTTTGCAAGTAGCAGGATGTAGTCCGGAGAACGATATGCGTTGTGTGGCTAGTTTACAGCTTGACTACAATATTTACACCTTTCGTTCCGACACATCGTCTTCGGCAGTGTTAAAACTCGATTATCTACTAAAAGAGAAACTCTTGTTAGTTTAGGCATGAATAATGGAGATATTTTACTAAACAAACTTAAAACTACAAATCAAAAAAATTGATCTCAATGAAGAAGTGGAGTTATTGAAGTCATTAGGTAATTTACATGTTCAACCTAAATGGGAACTTTCAGCAGAAGTTTGATGGAAAAGCCAAGAGCAGATTATGTCAGCGAGCACCAGAGAGAAAGAAAAGTTCGAAAGTGATTGCGAATAACGGGTCGTCAGAATCCACTGATTTTTCCAACAAGGAAGATTTGAGAATAATTGTTTACGTGCCCGGCATTGACCACCTGGCAACCTCATTGAAAAAGAGGCTTGAAACTTTCATGTCAGTCTCCACAAAGGATGAATATTTTAACGTATTTTTCTTTCTATTGGTAATGATCTCATGTGTCTGGACATCTTGTATCCAGTTTCAAATGTAATCTTCGTTGCAATTTTTTTTTTTTAGGTGCCGGGGGTGTGATAATCAAACTTGACTTCTTTATACTGATCTAGAAGGCTCAGCAGAGTATGTATACAACTTTCCATGTTAGAAAATGTATTAGATAATGAGGTTTGGGGGTTAAATCAGACAACGATGTTACCAGTAAGTCTTTTATTGCTCCACGTATTTCTAAAATCATTGAACACAATGGCCTTCAAGAAGCTGTTTCCAAATGTAATCTTCGTATTTATTTATGTCTTTTGATAACCAACTGCTGTGGAAAACGGTAATTTCCTACACTAAAACGTGTTTGAGAATATCAACTATGTATCGTGTAGGATAATAAACTGAACAATTGGGCGCTAATGCCCATGGGACCTACTGTTCTTAGTAAAAAAAAAAGGCGTTTCACGGTGTGGGTCGAGATCCCTCTATGGCAATTGTTGACACACTATGGAATACCAGAGAAGTACATAACCCTCAGACAGAATATGTAAGAAGAGACATACGTGAAGGAGCACTGACAGACAGCTTCGGGGGACAAACAGTGGTTAGGCAAGGATGTCTGCTCTCACGCTTCCTTTTCTTATCGACTGTAGATTGAATAATGAAGGCAGCAATCAATGAAAAAAGAGTTGGTTTTCAGTGGACACAATTGCCACAATTGAAGGATCTGGATTACGCAGATGATTTTAGTACTCTTGTCACACAGGCATAGACAGATAGAAACGTGATAGGGTAAAAGAACAATTGACCAAACTGAGACTGAATATCGACATGAAGAAAACAAAACTGCTTAAACTCAATACTGTTAATAAAGAACCAATTATACAAGAGAGAGAAGTGGACACCTTTTCCTATTTGGGCAGAAATTTGACACATCTGGGGGTACAGTTGCAGATGTATGGACCAGAATTTGAAAGACAATAGTTGTTTTCTTGACATTAAACAACGAGTGATCCAAAGAAATCAAGATTCACACAAAGGTTAAAATTTTCAAGTCAATTTTGTGCTGATGTATGAAGCAGAAACACAGAGAACGACCAATGGCTACAACAAAGACTAGTTCTTCCTTATCAAATTGAAAGGGTTTAAGTAGCAGAATGTAGTCAAGAGCTCGGAATGCGTTGTGTCGTGGTTTACAGCTTGACTGCGATATTTGCACCTTTCTGTCCAACACATCCGACTTCAGCAAGCATTTTTTGAGTACCCGGTTAGCATTCCCTCTTCCATCCTTTCTCCTTAGCCAGTCTGCCCTGCTGCAGCCTGTTATCCAGGATCACCGCGTGGAGGTGTAGAAGGGTCTTGGCAGCTTTAAGTCTTCATCTGAGTGTCGCTTACTACTACTAGGATCATGTTAACCCGCTACCTTGCTAGTCAGGCTTCTGTGAAAACAACCGTTTTCATGGAGAACTTCGAGGTAGTATTTTACCTGACCCTGACTTTAAAAAAAAGTAAAAAAACTTTAAGAGGGGGCTCGACTTCATTGCCTCGGGTTTTTTCCCCATTTTAGCTCTGTATCTCTCGGCAAATGGGTCCCCATCTGTCGAGAGCATCACACAAAGCACGAACTCCGTAGCTCCAGCGATAAACCTTGGGATCTCCGGAAAAAATTGACATCATGGACCGACCGTAGCGCGAAATCGAATCCCCGACCAGGATCAAGACGCTGAGCAGCGCATGAGATGCAGTGGTCGGCGACCCATAGCTGACTGCTAGCGTCAGGGCCAGCAAACCAGAGCTGCCAAGACCCTTCTACACCTCCACGCGGTGATCCTGGATAAAAGGCTGCAGCAGGGCAGATTGGCTAAGGAAAAGGGATCGAAGAGGGAATGCTAACCTGGTACTCAAAAAATGCTTGCTGAAGTCAGATGTGTTGGACCGAAAGGTGCAAATATCGCAGTCAAGCTGTAAACTATGACACAACGCATTTCGTTGTCTTGACTACATTCTGCTACTTAAGCCCTTTCATGGTTTGGTAGCGGGAGATTGAGAACGAACGCAGAAGAAGAAGAAGAAGAAGAAGAAGAAGAAGAAGAAGAAGAAGAAGAAGAAGAAGAACCCCGACCGTCTGAACACGAGGCAAACGGCTTGACCACTTCGCCACAGAGACATGTTTGATCAGTATGTTTTAGCTTAACCTGACTAACATTGTCAGATCAGTATGTTTTGCCTAACCAGACGCTAGTCTCCTCTCCCCAAGTTGAGGACTTTAATTTTCCCAATTCAAAGAAAGCGTATAGTGTCTTTTGTATATGAGTTAGTTGACACAATGTTCGCAGAAAACAAACATGAAAAGTGTTTTCATGAACTGGTAGACCTGAAGGAAAAGATGAAATTGACCAAATTTATGAAAGACATACAAAAAAAAAACAACAGATTAAGATATTAAGTGCAGGATTAAGATAGAGGAGACTGGCAAGGCATTAAGTGGCTCGTGCCAGAGTCTGGAATTGAGCAAAACCTTACCTCACACCGATGCAGTATACCTAGAAATAAATGTTTTGTCTGGCCGGGGAGGTGGAGATGGACACTGTGATTTCCGAAGTGGTGAGTTTGATGAGAAACTTATTTCTACACTATACCCAATCTTAGTCACTGCGTCCTAAGATCAATACCGTCGTAATTCAATTGCCCTTGAACCCACGACTATAGGGACCATGTGTAGGATTTCTTTTTCTTCGATGTTCGTCCTGAAAAGGATGGTGTGTCGCAGTTTACAGTGAGGCAGCGAAAGCTGCGCCTTTCAGCCCGGCACATCTGATTTCAGTTTGCTTTTTGAGTACCGGATTTGTCTTCCAACTGCGAATCGTATACTTTGGCCAGACTGCACTAGCATCCTGTTTCCGAGGCCACCACGCGGAGGTGGAATAGAGTCCTGGTTAGATATGGCTCGCTGACCCTGATGCAAGCAGCCAGCTATGGTTCACTGACCCTGATGCAAGCAGCCAGCTATGGTTCACTGACCCTGATGCAAGCAGCCAGCAGCTATGTTTCACTGACCCTGATGAAAGCAGCCAGCTATGGTTCACTGACCATGATGCAAGCAGCCAGCTATGTTTCACTGACCCTGATGCAAGCGGCCCGCTATGTTTCACTGACCCTGATGCAAGCAGCCAGCTATGTTTCACTAACCCTGATGCAAGCATCCAGCTATGGTTCACTGACCCTGATGCAAGCAGCCCGCTATGTTTCACTGACCCTGATGCAAGCAGCCAGCAGTTATGGTTCACTGACCCTGATGCAAACAGCCAGCTATGTTTCACTGACCCTGATGCAAGCAGCCAGCTATGTTTCACTGACCCTGATGGAAGCAGCCAGCTATGGTTCACTGACCCTGATGGAAGCAGCCAGCTATGGTTCACTGACCCTGATGGAAGCAGCCAGCTATGGTTCACTGATCCTGATGCAAGCAGCCAGCTATGTTTCACTGACCCTGATGGAAGCAGCCAGCTATGGTTCACTGACCCTGATGGAAGCAGCCAGCAGCTATGGTTCACTGACCGTGATGGAAGCAGCCAGCAGCTATGGTTCACTGACCCTGATGCAAGCAGCCAGCTATGGTTCACTGACCCTGATGGAAGCAGCCAGCTATGGTTCACTGACCCTGATGGAAGCAGCCAGCAGCTATGGTTCACTGACCCTGATGCAAGCAGCCAGCTATGGTTCACTGACCCTGATGGAAGCAGCCAGCTATGGTTCACTGACCCTGATGGAAGCAGCCAGCAGCTATGGTTCACTGACCCTGATGCAAGCAGCCAGCTATGTTTCACTGACCCTGATGCACCAGCCAGTTATAGTTCGCTGGGTAGTGCCAGCTCAAGCATTGTTGCAGCCATAGAGCATGTATCACCAAATGATTAATGTTGCTTACAAGTATCAAGACATTCATGAAATAATGGAAAAAAAGGATTAAATGTAAATTCAAGAAACAGATCTTTCACTCGAGTGCTTGAAAAATAGCATCCTGATAACATGACTTAGACTAATTATCAAACATTTCTCAACACACAAATGATGGCAGGGACATTGGGGCTGGTTATTATTAAATAATGCTTAATCACATAATGTACGGTTTACCAATGAATTCTCATTTACATGTTGAAATGTTAGTGTTTTTCTAGTCTTACAATGTTATAAAAAAAACGTAATAAAGCTACTACCTTTAGTAGATTATCCAAAAGAGTGTGAGAAAATATTAAAGTTAGCAAATTATCGACTAGGAGGTTTTGCATCGATGAAAGATGCAATCCAACATGGCGAAACTCAGTAGTAGAAGACTAAGATGGCTGGAAAATGTGAGAAGAACGGAAAACAAGCGCATACCGAAACAGGTGGTTTTCTGTGAACTTTAAGACGGCAGAAGACCTGTAGGTATATCGATGTTAAGATACAAAGATATATGTAAAATCTTAATGAAAGATTTCTCCGTAGACTTTCACAATTGGGAGGAGATGGCTGAATATAAAGTTGCTTGGAAAAGAGCATTATGTAGAGGTGTAGAGACTTTCGAAGAAACGCTAGAAAACAAGTTTGAGAGCAAACGACAAAAGCGCAAAAGTAAGTGTAACCATATATCCAAGATCAGCACTCACTGTGATAAAGTGTACCTGTCTCAACTCGGCAAGATCGGCCATGAAAATGGCTGTCAAATGACTCTTTTATCTGAAAAGACAAAAAAGATCTAGACAATGTGCAACACTGTCTGTTGATTAATCTTTGCTTCGCAACATTTTTTTACAAATGTTTAAACATGATCATGTGTATTCCAAAGACATAGTTCCGCATTGGTACAACACTGTAAAAGATCGGAATAGTCATAAACGTCCTGTAAGTTTTGTCCAGCTCTGTCTTCTGTATTTGGACACTGTCTGCTATGGCTGTAAAGGCCGATCTGCGAGTGGCATCCCCTGACACAGATCGTACAACCATTATGAGAGGAATGGCTTGCCTATCTGTTCCATGATCTCTTCAGCCTTTCTCTTTTCTCTGCAGCCAGAGAACCTTTACGGGCGTCAGCAGCAACTATGATCCCCCCCCCCACCCCCACCCGTCCCCCAACTGACTGTTTCCAGATAGCTCGATCATGAGCAATTTCTTCCCAGCTCTCGAATGGGATGTCACGTGACTTCATGTCACTATTGCATACGTCCTTGAATCGCAGTGTGGGACGGCCGATTTTTCTAACTCCAATGGCTAGCTGTCCATAAATGATATCCTTTGGCAGCCTCTCGTCTTGCACGCGATAAACATGTCCCAACCAGCGTAGACGTCGCTGGCTTAACATCGAGTACATGCTGTGAGTGTTTTCTCTCTGTAAAACCGTATTATGTGACACTCTCTCTTGCCACACAATCCCCAATATACGCCGTAGACACCTCATGTGAAAGGTGTTCAGCCGCCATTCATGTTTATTGTAAATGCTCCGAGTCTCGCTTCCATACATGAGAGTGCCAAAATCAGAATACATGGTCGCTGTAGTGAAGAGGCTAAGACACTCGCCTCTCACAGTGATGAACGGAAACCGTAGGCAATCGAATCCCGCAAGTTTCAAGCGACCCCTGGTCTCACGAGAGGTAAGACCAGAATGTGTGCGTCCCGAGTTACCTCCAGTCGTCTCGACCAATAGTCTTGCCACTGATCCGAGGTAGCTCGGGATAAGAATGAGATTGATGATCAGCGCAGCTTCCTCACTATAATCTAAATACAACGCACATCACGTTATTAAGACAAAACCGTTTGATGTGGCCATCATCGCTTGGCGGTGAATAATAACTTACATACTTACATATTATTGATATCCTGGCATACAGTATTCTTGCCGGACTAACACGCCGGAAATGATGTGATATGGGAACGTGTTTGTATTCACGTGAATGGACCAATAGGAGCCACAGTGCATTGCTTTGCTTAGGGGCTAAAATGCTGTTAAGCGGCTCTAATCTGAATATATATTAAGCGAAACTTTTACCAACTTCCAAAGATAACTCTCACAAGTGAAGAGCTTAGTACTAGTAGCTTCAGACTTCTTCAGCAAGGAAACCGATAATCAAGTTCAATTACTTTCGTGCTTTCAAACACATAGACAAACCAAAAAAAAATAAAAACTGAAATAAAGAATATTATGGCATAAACTAAAGAAAGCTTCTATATTATGTCTGTCACAATACAGACAAGTGATAGGGGGCTTTATAGATTCATTGCAGCTGACCATCGATGTGAAGATCGTACTAACATTGAACTGATCTTAGTAAATTACATTTCAAATGATGATTCTAAAAGAGAAACGTATTTGTACATGTATAGTATAGCAGCCAGTTGACTTCGGGGGTTTGAAATGTCCAGCCCTTCGTGTTGTTTGTAGAAGGCATTTACTTCTGCTTTTGGTAAATCTTCATTATCATCTTACCTCTTTTAACTCCTACACGGAGAACTGATATGCTAGTTCGGTGAGATACAACATACTAACCAGGACGTCGCGTCAGGGTCAGTCACAATACACTGAACAAGGCCACTATCTCTCTTCCATGTATCGTTCCCTGAAAAAATACTGTTTCCAAGCAGTTTATCAGTTTAGCTGACGTGATGTGGATCGACGTGATCCAAGTAGTGGGGAGCGATGCGCAGATGAAGCCAATCATAGTACAAGAGCCTTGAGGACCCTGGTCCACCTATATCAGCACGCTCGGGATGTGAGGGAAACTAATGCAACCCACCATTTAACGCACTTTTCAGGGCGCACAAAAGAGCACTTACTATTTGTGGACATTCTACTTCTTCTTTGTTCGTTCTTAATCTCCCACTACCAAACCCTGAAAGGGCTTAAGTAGCAGAATGTAGTCCAGAGAACGGAATGCGTTGTGTCGTAGTTTACAGCTTGACTGCGATATTTGCACCTTTCGATCCAACACATCCGACTTCAACGACCTTTTTTTGAGTACCGGGTTAGCATTCCCTCTTCGATCCCTTCTCCTTAGCCAGTCTGCCCTGCTGCAGCCTGTTATCCAGGATCACCGCGTGGAGGTGTAGAGGGTCTTAGGTTGGTGGTTGTAAGAAGCGACGTTCTGTTAAGGATATGCTACTTACTTTTTTTCTTAAATTGTCCGATGATATTAATTCTCCCATGTATCTTCCGTTTTGTTTCTTGACAGTGTATTGTGTAGGACAAATTTGCGATCCAATATAACAGCTTGTATTTGTGAGACGTTCGATGTTCTAGTTTCTATCCTTGCCATTTGATCAGCAGTCTTATGTTTGCCTCTCTGTTTCTGAAGTGGAAAGCACATACTTGTGTTTTGCTGGAAGAACAACGATCGACATTATCTTATCTCTACGGCAGCTACGAGAAAAGTCACGCGAGCAGAACAAGCCTTTTTATGTTGCATTCATCGACCTGGAAAAAAGCATTCGATTTAGTTAGAAGGTCGGGACTCTTCAAAATCCTCTTAAAAATAGGATGTCATAACAAACTGCTCCAGCTTATATGGTCATTGAGGGGACGGCGTGGCCTAGTGGTTAAGTGGCACGGCTCACAACCAGAAGGTGCTGGGTTCGATCCCCATCACAGCACCGGCCGTTACCCCGGGGAAGCAAACCCTTAGAAAATGCAGGAGGAAGCAGACCCTTACATAAAATTCATGCTGAAGTCGGATGCACTGGGCCGACAGGCGCAAAATAAAAACCACAGTGTAACGCACACACGCCTTGGGGAATAGATAAATAAGGCGAACGCAAAAAAAAAAAAAAAAAAAAATATGGTCATTGCATGAGGTTATGAAAGGAACAGTCCAATTCAATGGTAATACATCACAGTCATTCAATTTTCAATGTGGTGTTAAACAAGGCTACGTCCCGACCCCTACACTATTCTTCTTTGTGTTGCAACGGAAGCATCTATTTCGTAATGCAGCTGAAGGGATTTGCCTTCCCACTAGATCAGATGGCCGTTTGTTTAATCTTGGGTGACTCAAAGTTAAAACCGAGATCAGAGAAGTTACTGTCAGGGACCTGTTATTTGCTGAAGCTGCAATTGTCACTCAGTCATCAGGGACTCCAGAGCTTGATAGATCGCTTCTCCCAGGCGTGCAAAGATTTTGGCCTCACAATAGGCCTGAATAAAACAACTGTGCTGGGACAAGACGTCACTATCGACAACTACAAACTGGCAGTGTGGACCAATTCTGTTACCTGGGGTCTCTCATCAATGATAAGCTCTCCCTAGAGCCAAAAACAGGCAATCGCATTGGCAGAGCTGCTGCCATATTGTTTCGTCTCACAACACGTGTCTGGGAAAACCCCAAACTTACAGCCAAGACCAAGGTCATGAGATACAATGTCTCTGCCGTCAATATGCTCCTATATGACAGCGAAACGTGGACAAGCTATGCCGAACGAACGCATAGGTTCAACACCTTTCTTTTTCTTTTACGTTCGTTCTCAATCTCCCGCTACCAAGCCCTGTACAGGTCTTCGCAAGTAGCAGGATGTATTCCGGAGAACGGAATGCGTTGAACGGAATGCGTTGTGTCGCTAGTTTACAGTTTGTCTGCGATATTTGCACCTTTCGGTCCGACACATCCGTCTTCGGCGGAAACACCTTTCATCTACGGCACCAAAAATCCATCCTTGGCATCTCATGGAGAGATTGAGGCAAATACAGATGTGCATTCTGGCACCGGTCTTTCAAGTACGTACACCCTATTTCGACAGCTAAGTTTGCCATGACTTGGTCATTTGTGTCGCATGAAAGACTGTCGCATCCCCAAAAATATTCTCCATGAGCAGCTGGCTTGTGATAAAAGAACAGTTGGTCAACCACATCTGAGATTCATAGACGAGTATCATCGGGACATGAAAGCACTATAAATGGATCTGACATCTTGGGAAGACATAGCTGCAGACCGATCCAAAAAGAGATTCAACCTGAAGCACCACCACAGAGAAGTGAAAACACAACGCCGCAATGAAAAGGAAAACTCAGTAGAGAGCTGCTACTCCAAGGTGGCATTAACCTATAGTCAGACATGACGGAAAAGGGGCAACTTACTTTGGTTTGGTTTGAGATGATCTTTTCTGGTAATGTACACCAAGGGCATCAAAGGAGCTTGTCAGTTTGTGTTCAACCTCTTCAAAGTCATTGCCATGGGGACCGACTGTTAAATCTTACTTATTTAATTCTTTCCGTGTCCAAGCTTCACATTATACAGTATGCATCCAGTATTCAGCGACATGCATTGTCTTGTCTTTTGCCTCCAGCATGTCACACCTATTGCCTGTTTCCTGGAAGTTGGGGCAGGCCATCATATGGACTGGGTCCTGTATTGCGCCACAATCACATGTGTCATCATCTGTGTATCCCCATCGTTTCATATTCCTCATGCACCGTGATACACCAGTTCGTAGTCTGTTCAGCGACTTGTACGTTATGTATGGTAGATGGTGTCCGGGGGGAGATTCCTCCCGAGTTTCATCTCTGGGGCCTGCATCATTTCATGCTATCGTCGATACGGCGACTTTCGGGGTGTTGGTTTGGGCTGTGTTGATGTTAGGAAACGTTGTATGGATTTAAGTCTCGTGCTCTGTACCTGATGTCCAAACATTGGGAGCCTTGGGTCGTGCTCCTGTTTTTCTTGTTCGATTTCTGCTGCGACGCTTCTTCGAATATCGGGTGATGCTATGCCAGTTTTGGGGTATATTTTATTAATGGGTGTGTGTTTTAGGCAACATGATACTATCCGACCCGCCTCATTTTTTGTTGTATCAACTAGTTTCGCATGGGCATATATTTTTTTTCTCCAAACTGGGGCAGCGTATTCAGCTACGGAAAAACACAAGGCAAGTGTAGATGTCCAACAAACTGAATGTTGTGCGCCCTCCCCACTCCCCCCCCCCCCCCCCCCCCGCTCCCCCAATGTTGGTCAGGTCAGTTTTCGGATGATATTATTTCTTGCGTGAATCTTACGCTTTGTTTCATGGCATGCTATATCATCGGCATACATTTGCAACTTTGATGGCACAATCTGCGAAACTTGTCCCTGTCGATATGTTGATGTTATGCTCCAACTTGTATTGTTTACCTATGGCAAGATTAATCTCCACCTTTTTAGCCGTCTTTTACAATATGCATGGTGTGCAGTTGTCCTATTCTTTTTCTCCTCAGTAAGGACCGATGCAAATGCTTTTGGTCGTGCTCCTTAATTATTGAATTTCACTCATCGATTTTATTTGACAAGCTCCATTGCTCCACAAATAAAGCGCGTGATGAGAATAAGAAAGAGCGTTACCTACTTCTTCTTCCCGTTCGTCGTGTTTCTTTATTATGTCTGCCAGTTTTCTGGATAAAGGTTGATGTATTCAATAGTTCCTCAAAGATTTCCAAACAGCTTTGTTGTTGATGTACGTCTCTGTGGGTCAGTGCTCAGTGCGCAGGATATGTTCAGCTGTCGGTGCTGCTTGTCCGCGTGGGTCACGGAGCCAATTTTAGCTTGTCATCTCCCGCTCTCATGTGAAACAAGATCACTTGCTCTTTCAATTAGGGCAGTAAGTGTCGGATTGTAATCTTGTGAAGTAATAAGCTAAATAACACTAAGAGACCCTTTCTTTAAAAAAGTAAACCAGGTTGTCTCAAAAACATAAATCGTATATACCCTTTAATTATTTAATAGCAAGGCATACAATGCACGACATTTTTAGACACCTGTAGATTTGTGTTCCTAAACTGTAGCTTTTTTAGTTTATGCCTAAATCCAGCATTGCAAACAATTATAGTTGTCTCTCGTTTGGTCGAGATAAGGATCCACTTGTCCTGGAAGATGATTGTTTGTGCTCGCGCAGCTCCCACTTGTCCGTTCTCTTGTATCCAGGTATGTCACAATATGATATCATCCACTGTATCACTACCCTTCTGGGATCAAGATGCTGAGCAGCGCATGAGCTGCAGTGGTCTCCGACCTATAGCTGACTGCTAGCGTCAGGGTCAGCGAACCATAGCTGCCAAGACTCTTCTACGCCTCTAAGCGGTGATCCTGTATAACATGCTGCAACAGAGAAGACTGGCTAAGGAGAAGGGATCGAAAATGGAAAGCTAACCTGGTACCCAAAAATACTTGCTAAAAGATGTGTCGGGTCGAGAGATGCAAATATCCCACACAAGCTGTAAACTACGACACAACGCATTCCGTTCTCCTGACACCCTGCTACTTGCAAAGTCATTTTCGTGGCTTGGTAGCGGGAGTTTGAGAACGAACGACGAAGAAGTAGGAGATTACCCAACTTTTGGCTTTTATTTTGCCCAAGTCCTGTATGACAAGGCATCCAGCGCAGTTGTGAATGGGAGGCGAGGGGACTGGTCTCGCACTTCAGTCGGTGTGAGACAGGGTTGTACACTCTCTCCAACTCTTTTCAATATATTGCTGGAGAGAATTATTAGTGAGGCACTTGGAGGTCACGTTGGTACTGTCAAGATAGGGGGCCGAACGATTACCAACCTTCGTTTTGCAGATGATATTGACGGGTTGGCGGGTTCAGAAGCAGAACTCCAGGAATGGGTCAGAAGGCTCGATGAAACAGCTCTTGACTATGGTGTGGAGATAAACGATGGAAAGACAAAACTAATGACCAACAACGTCGAGGGCTTCAACAGCAGGATAAAAGCTAACGGTCAGGAACTCGAAGTGGTTGACCGTTTTACATATCTGGGTTCATTGTCAGTGATGAAGGATCCAAATGTGAGGTGTTGGCCAGAATAGCACAGACAATAGCGGCGCTTGCACGGCTTAGCAAAATCTGGCAAGATAAACGGTTAGCACTATGCACGAAAATCAGATTAATGTGTACAATGGTCCTGTCAATAATCTTCTATGCTTGTGAGACATTGACAGTTACAGCTGACCTTCGGCGAAGGATACAGGTCTTGGAGATGGGATATTTCCGAAGACTTTTAAACGTCACGTACAAAGATCGAGTTACAAATGAGGAAATACGAGATAGAATTACAACAGCAATATGGCCTTTTGAAGACTTCTTGGCAACTATCAAAAGAAGAAAACTCTTTTGGTACGGTCACATACCGAGATCAAATGGACTTGCAAATACGATCCTGCACAGAAAGGTGCAAGACAGACGACGAAGAGGCCGTCACAAAAAGAACAACATAAAAGAATGAACCAATCTCCGACCAGAAGAGGCACAGGTAGGGGCCGCTGACAGAGAAGGGTGGCGTGGGTTTGTGAGGATGTCTTCATGTGTGCCCCAACAACCTCACTAGATGACCTGACCTGACCTGAAGTCCTTTTTAAGTTCGGGCAGTTTGTCATTCTTGAGAGCATGTAGAACTGACATTGCATATGTAATGAATACAATCTACTGACACTAGGTTGTTGGGTTATTTAATATTTCTGCAAGGAAAATTATGAAATATTTTTTTTTAAATGATAAGGACAGTCCCAAAGTCGGGGATGAAGTATTAAAAGTTAAGTGAAGAGACTTGTTGGTATTGTCTCCCCATTTTATGAGTTGTGTGACCGGTTCCTTTTCTCGCTTCCCTAGTTGTAAGTCAGGTATTCTTTTCCAAATAAATTAACTGAAACCTTTCGAAACCGGGGAGCAAACCAGGTCCCCTTGATGTAATCAGCAACATCTCTAACCGCTAAGACATTTATTTTATGAAATTCGAAATATAATGTAGGAGATAAATTATCTCCCACTATTTGGCTCTTCTGCGTGAAAAGTCACACCTGTTACTTGTCGCCGTTGGCCATTCTTCGTCAATGCAGACCCCGAAAAGGGAAGACGTCTATTTCTATAGAATTATTCAAATTTCTTCAAAAATAATGATCTTGTACTCAATTAGTGAGCATCAAGATATGCCAGTGTTACTTATGGTTTGAGCTTAAATTTGAAAGCACTCATGCTTAAATTGCAACAAAAGTCTGAACGTGAAGAACCATCAATCAAGGACTCCGCAGTCCTGGACTGGATCGGCATATCGCTAGGAAAAGTTGTTAGGTAACAAACTCTTGAAATTGCTGCGAGCTGCAGAGCAGAAGTTACATCTCCAGTGATCGTACCCGAAGTGATAGATATCACTGCAAAAACTAGCTAAATTCGTGCATGATAACAGAAATGGCAACACAAACTAGAATTGACGCCGATAAACAAGAGGTGGATTCTGAAGCGTCTGCTGTTGTGGTATATCATTGCTGGCTGTGTGCAGCTGAATTTTTTGATAAGCTGGGCATTATACAACATTTGAAGGTATGATTAGGACATGTTTTAGGCAATTGTCACCAGCACAACGTTCATATACTGTTTTGTATTCTTAAACAACTCTTGCTTATAGAGTTACTTATCCAACGTATAATAAATATATATATAATATTAAAATATCATAAATGAATGATTATTCTGAGTATCACCTTTTTACATTATAGTTATAGTAGTATTAATAGTATATACCTGTAAGCCTGTACTGAACTGTACTGAATATCTACTCACTCCTATATTACTGTGAACTCTACTACTTTACTTAACTTAACTTAACGTCTTTGAACTGGTTTAGAAGACCCTGCAGAGTCTGTATACAACCAGTTACATTTACATCACCTTGCTCTAAAAGCTATGCGCATCCAGTTTATTCTTAAATGCATTAACTGTCCCTGCCTCCACTACCTCCCCTGGCAATGCATTCTAAGCAGACACCACTCTCTGACTAAACAAATATTTCCTAATATCTAACCTGGACCTCTCTTTAATCAGCTTGTAGCTATGCCCTCGTGTTATTGTAGGTGGCCGTATTTAAAAAAAAACTTGTTATAGTCTAATTTATCGATTCCTCTGATCATCTTATAAACCTGTATTAATTAAGTCACCACGAATTCTTCTCTCTTCGAGACACTGTAGGCCGGTTTTTCTGAGTCGTTCCTCATAACTAATTCTGGAATCCCACTATCATCTTTGTCGCTCTTTTTTGTATTCTTTCTAGCATGTTTATGTCCCCTCTATGATAAGGACTCCACACCTGTACACAGTACTCCAATCTAGGTCTAACTAAAGCTTTATATAGTTTGACGATCACTTCCTTGCTCCTATGTTTAATATTTCTTTTTATCATACCTAACATTGCATTTGCTTTTTTCACTGCTACCTTAACTTGCTCACTCACCTTTCCTGTATGATCTATTATAACCCCTAGGTCCCTTTCCTTATCTATCTTTCTAATATTGTTTTCTCCAATTCTGTAATTATGTTCCATATTGGACCTACCCATGTGGATGACTGTACATTTATCTACATTAAACTCCATTTGCCAGATTACAGACCATTCTCGAATTTTATCTAAATCCGACATCAATATTTCCACTTCCGCTTTAGATGAGACACTACTGTATAGTTTTGTGTCATCAGCAAATTTTGCAATCATGGATCTCATATCAATGTCCAAATCATTTATATATATCAAGAACAAAATTGGTCTCAAAACCGAGCCCTGTGGCACACCACTTTTCACTTCACTCCACTCAGAGTACTCCTTATTTATGCCCACCCTCTGCCATCTTCCCGTTAACCAATTTTCAATCCATTTGGCAATTTCCCCACCTATTCCATGTGATTTTAACTTTCGAAATAATCTTTGATGAGGTACTCTATCAAAGGCCTTTGCAAAGTCTAGATAAATAACATCCACTGGCTCCCCTTTATCTATGATTTTAGTAACCTCCTCCATGAATTCTAATAGATTTGTTAAGCATGATCTCCCTCTAGTAAACCCATGCTGACTATTTCTAATTAGATTAAATTTGTCTAAATGCATTACAATGTTTTCTTTGATTATTGACTCTAACAATTTACAGACTATGCTCGTTAAACTCACCGGTCTATAATTTGCTGGATCTGATTTTTTGCCTTTTTTGAAAAAGGGGATCACTCCTGCATCTTTCCAATCCCGTGGAACAATCCCTTTTGTAAGTGATTGAGAACATAATATAGCCAATGGTTTTGCTAGTTGGTCTCTAATTTCATACAGCAATTTTGGATGAATACCATCTTGACCTGGACATTTATTCACTTTCAACCCCTCCAATTTTTTAAAAACCATTTCCTCTGTAATACAGATTGATCTTAATCCCGCTGTATCCATGTCTCTTTGAAAAATATCTATAGGCTCTGGGATCTCGGAGCAGTCCTCCTTTGTGAAGACTGTGCCAAAGTACTGATTGAGCAGATTAGCTGCCTCCCTATTCTCACTTATTATTTTCCCTGTACTGTCTATGAGAGGGCCTACTTTGTCTTTCGTTCTTTGTTTATTTCTAACATAAGAGAAGAAGCTTTTACTGTCAGTCTTTATCCTCTGAGCAAGTTTTTTTTCAAAGTCTATTTTTGCTGTTTTATTCACTTAGTTTACTAGTACTACTACTAGTCTAGGCATTTACTAATTCAGTATGATTTACAATTTACATTGAATCCCATACTTATAGAATGACATTCATGTAAAACATTTAGACCTTGTAATACAATTTATCTTCAGTGAAAACATGTTATTATTCAGAATTTAAAGAACAATTAAGTAGATCTACATACTTGACCTGTTGAGAGTGTATAACATATATACAAAATCAGAGGGAATATATTGAAGTGGCGTTTTAGATACAATTCAAGAATGGCCTAAGAGCTAGCACATTTAATTTAATGTAGACAAATGTACAGTCATCAATATGGGAATATCCAATATGAAATATAATTACAGGATATGCGAGAACAATATTGGATGATACAAAAAGACCTAGGGGTTTATAACTTATAATAGATCATACAGGTAAGGTGAGTGAGCAAGTCCAAGTAACAGTAAAAAGGACAAATGCAATGTTAGGTTTGATAAAAAAGAAATAGTGAACATAATAGCAAGGAAGTGATAGTCAAACTATATAAAGCATTAGTTAGACAGACATCAGAGTACTGTGTTCACGTGTGGAGTCCTTATCGTAGAGGGGATTTAGACATGCTGGAAAGAATACAAAGTAGAGCGGCAAAACTAATAGTTGGATTACAGTTATGAGAAAAGATTGAGGTGATTTAAAACAGATTAATAAGTTAATCAAAGGAAAGGATAAGTTAGACTATAACAAGTTTTTTTTTCAAAGTACAGCAGGCTACTAGAACAAGAGCGTATAGCTACAAATTAATTAAATAAAGATCCAGATTAGATATAAGGTAATGCTTTGAATGCATTGCCACATGAAATAGTGGCAGGCAGGTTCAGCTAATGCATTAAAAAATAAATTGGATGCAGTTACTTATTTTTAGATCATGTTGAGTAGAAGAAACTGGTTGTATACAGATAACACATGTTCCTTTTTCATTTTTTCCATCATTTCTAATTGATATAACATTACTGCATATTTAATTGCGTGTTTCTATATATTTTGTATTTGTATATTTGCAAAATAAAAACTATGATAGTTGGCAAAGTAGACTTGATATCTACTCTGCTATACAGTCAAATGCAGTGTATTTACTGAAATGTTACAGCCAAAAAGAAACAATGACATAAATAAACTACATAGAAGAGATCAAAGTCTCATCTTTCAGTTCCAAACAGGACATACCAGAGTCAATAGCCACTTGAACCGCATCAATCCCCAGCACCTGCCCTTGTGCAGACATTGCTCTTATCCTGATGAAACAGTTCGACATCTTCTCATTGAATGCAAGGCGCTTGCGGACATGAGGAAAAGATTCATACAAGCACTGTCGACAATTACCAGCATACTGTACGGAGCAGTGACACAACTGAAGAAGATATGTATATATATATATTAGAATGGCATTGGACTGCCAAGAGCAGGCTTGCTCAGCAGCTATGGGATAATAACAATAGCAGTCAAATGCTGGAGCAGGTCAGAACTTCTCCTATTTTGAAAATATAATAGCAGAAAATGGAAGATGCAAAAAGGAAATCATTGAGAGAATAGGAATGACCAAATCTGTTATCTCCAACATGAATACTTGTACAAGTTGCATTTTGCACAGGGTTTATTCTTTTTCAATAAAGCCCGCACCTGAAATAACACACTTCTGTCATCTTTGACCTTGGAAACACTGGGAATAGAACACTATTTTTGGAATTTAACTAGTCATCACATTCTAGAATTACTTCTTCATCACTGTCAAGAGGATTTCCTTTGAGCAGATTTAGAAGATTTGGGGAAATAAAATAGTCTGATGGATGTCAAATCCAGAGAATAGAGCGTATGTGGAAGAATTTGAATATTAAAATCTTTGACTGTTTGCTGCACAAGATGAGCTTTTGTGATCACTGAAAGCGAAGTAAGACTTTGTTTGCGAGTTATCCCTTGTTTTCTTGTCACAGCATTTCTTAATTTAACGAGGAGATCTGCATAGCACCATTCATTAATTGTGTTGCCACAAGGAAAGTAATCTTTTGGTGGAGCACCTTTAGCATCCCAAAAAACAGTCAGCATCACTTTTCTTGCAGATTTCTGTGCTCTTGGCTGGTGTTTGGGAGCTTCAGGTTTTCCATTGCATTCTGGAAATGTTGGATTCATGGTCATAATGGTGAACCCAAGTCTCATCCTTTGTCTTCGTGGTCTTGAAAAAGTTTTTTGACTGATGCTTTTTGAGCAAATGTGGACAGCAATTCATTCTGCTTTGCTTCTGCTTACGTGTCAGCAGATGTAGAACCCAGCACACACACCCATTTCTTATGTTCAGTTTGTTGTGTAAAATTCTACTAACTTTTGTTTTGCTGCACTAGCAGAGAGAGAGAGGTAAAGATAACTTTCTAATGTCATTTTGTTAATAGGCAGAGCATGCGGATCGAAAAGAGCTCCAAGGAATTGAGAGGAAAATGATAGTCCCAATCTGCATAACCTGTGGGTCAACAGACCCATGTGAGCACCAGACGAAGGATAACAACCACAGTGAAGACACTGTGGAAGAGGAGTATGATGAAGACAATGCTGATGAGGATAATAACACCACATTATCCAGACCACGTAAGTTCCTCAAGTCCACAACATTGCTTAGTGTACAGGTATAGTGTTAACTGTACATCCAACTTTCAGGATGGATATTAGTATTTTCATTTACAATGTTCATATTTTTCACCTGTGTGGATCACAGGAAGGAAAAACTAGGACCACTGCAGCCTTCCAAGCGTGTCATTAACTCTGTACAGTTCAACTCAAATTGGCAGATCTATGTCTAATAGTCCAAACCATGGGTCGCAACAGTGTATGTCAAATAGTTTTGTTTCAAAATAAAATGAATTAATATTGAACTAAAATTGTGATTATTAAATCTAGTGCTACATAATTAAACTATTTATGGGACGGCGTGGGCTAGTTGTTACGTGACACAGTTCACAATCCGAAGGTACTGGGTTCGCTCCCCAATCACAGCACCGGCCATTACCCCATGGAAGCAAACCCTTAGAAAATGCACTAGGAAGCACACATTTAGATAATTTAGGAGGAAGCAGATCCTAACATAAAATGCATGCAGAAGTTAGATACACTGGGCCGAAAGCCGCAAAATAAAATCAAAGTGCAGCGCACACCGCCTTAGGGAATAGAGAAATAAGGCGAAATGAAAGAAAAACAAGAACTATGTATGAGATGAAGTATTCATAATAAAAAGTATGTATTGGTATGAAGCATTAAATATCAATGTGAAGGTGGGTATAATACTTAGATTGCGTTACGTTTATTCACCGTGCATTTTTGTGTTTATGAGCAGCGTTCTGTTTTTTACCAGCAAAGAGGTGAAACCTAAAGAAATTCCTTGTCGAATGAAGGTCCAGTGCGGTGATGCATGCCTTTCACTTCAGGAAGTTCCAAAATGATGTGAGTTATGTGACAGACTGTTCATGACCAGATTAGGCACACCAAATAGTGACCGAGTTAATTGCGGCTGTTGACTGCCTTGTAAAATAGCAAATTGTGGATGTAATTATCGTATATCTAGACATCAGTCCCAGTTCAGCACACCACATCATCCATGATGAGCTACAGTACCACAAAGTGTCTGCAAGGTGGGTACCACAGCAGCTTACTCCAGAAATGAGGCAGCGACGCGTTGATGCCTGTCAGAAACTTTTGCAATGCTTTGAAACAGAAGGTGATGTTTTCCAAGCAAGAATTGTTACTGGAGATGAAACCTGAGTCCACTATCACGCCTGAAACGAAGAGAACACGTAAGGAATGGAGCCATCCCTCCTAAATCAAAGATGTTCTGCAGGGAAGGTTATACTGTCTCTCTTTTTGGGATAAACAAGGCGTTATTTTAGAGCACTACATGCCTAGGGAAAACACTGTCACTAGGGCCACGTATACAGATCTTCTCAAGAATCATCACTAGTGCCACGTATACAGATCTTCTCAAGAATCATCACTAGTGCCACGTATACAGATCTTCTCAAGAATCATCACTAGTGCCACGTATACAGATCTTCTCAAGAATCATCACTAGTGCCACGTATACAGATCTTCTCAAGAATCATCACTAGTGCCACGTATACAGATCTTCTCAAGAATCATCACTAGTGCCACGTATACAGATCTTCTCAAGAATCATCACTAGTGCCACGTATACAGATCTTCTCAAGAATCATCTTCGACTTGCAATCAAATCCAAACGATTTGGACATCTGAGCAAAGGTCACTTTTGCAACCATCAAGGACCTCCATTTTCAGTGTTTACCACATCCGCTGTATTCACCAGACCTAGCCCCAAGTGATTTCCACACCTTTGGACGACTAAAAGAGGCATTGGGAGGAATGGCGTTCAGGTTCTATAAAGATGTCCAGCAGGTGACGCATGAGTGGTTGCACAAGCGACCAAGATTTTCTACAGGAATTCATGCACTTTATAGGTGCTGGCGAACTTGTATTGAATGCAATGGTGACTGTTGAAAAAGGATACAGTTGTGTTTCACTTTTTCAGAATAAATTTACCCCCAAAAATATATTTACGGTTTTCATTTGAAGCCCCCTCGTACATTCACAATGAACATCACGTTTGTACAGTGTTTTTACAATCATTTGTGGAAATGATATCAATAGAAACATACAGAGACTCAGATGGATTTCTTTGTATGACAAGGGCCATCATATCCTATGCCGAGATGCATACAGAGCGTCTGTGATGGAAAGAATGTGTCACATGAGATGACAGAGAAACAGTATGTGTTATTTGAATATCATGCATATATCACGTTGGAGGGTCGCTATTACTGAGAGGTAAGGTTCTCGCCTCTCAAGGAACCAACAAACAGAAGTGAGAATCAGTGGATCGTTCAAGTCTCGCAAGTTTCAAGCGTTCCCTGGTCTCAAAAAAGATGAGATCAGCTTCCAGTCCTATCAGAGTTGAACAAAAAAGCTTGGAGGTCCAGTGTACATATTGTGCACATGAAAGAACCCTAGGTAGTTGAAAAACTGGGTAAAAATTCTAAAGGTAATTAAATTCCTGCCCAATAGTGGCCAAAAGGAGGTGACTTCTTCATCATGCAAAACACAGTAGACTAATCACCCGTTTGTCTGTGCACATGGTTGCAAGTATTAAGAAAAAGTGCCTTTACATACCGGCATGGGTAGAAAAAGAGTAACTAAAGTGAAGTGATAAATCATATTTTGTGAATAGTCTTCTTATAAACTGCAGGTGTTCTTCGTTGTGTCACCTGTGGCAAGCCATTTCATGACCCAGTCTCCTTGCGTGAACATCGGCAGAAGGAGCATCCCGACGACAAGAGCTACCAGTGTGCTTTCTGTACCAGCACATTCGTGAAGCACAGCCACCTGGTGGTTCACACTCGTATCCATACTGGCAGTCGGCCATACATCTGTACTGAGTGTGGCAACAGGTTCCCCAAGAGCAGTGATCTGAAAAGGCATTCAAGAGTCCACAGCGGTAAGCATGAATGTCTCTGACAGGAGTTTTGTGTGTTCCTATTCTGTCTTATAAATGTAAAGTTTAAAAACAAAAAGTAAAAGCCCTGTTTCATGCCATACGGCATATTAGAAATACGGTGTAAGGCCCATAATATTTGGTGACCCACGGCACACAATGGGTGATGTGGTCATTATCACGCCAGCCGCCTTTACTTTCCAGATTTTTTTCTGGTGTCAATTTCTGCGGCTGGGTCAACCACAGAAAGCGGCAGCAGCCTGTTTGTGATCCAAAAAAAAATCCTGCACCAACTGGGGATTGAACCCTGATCACTTGGCTGTGAAAATTACAGCATAGACAAACTTGGCAGAGATGGACAAAGATCTTCAGACTCAGAACGGGACATTGTGGACTCAAGGCCCACCTCACAGAATGGGTCTCAGTAACACTGCTACATGTGATTGTGGAGCACCCAAGCAAACAACAGAACACATTCTGCAGGACTGCCCTACCTATGCAGACCAAAGAGAGGCAGTCTGGCCTGGGGGAGACCATGCTCGAAAAGCTGTGAGGGACCAGCAAAGACCTGAAATGCACAGTCTCCTTCGTGGACCTCACCGGACTAGAAGCATAGCATCAGTTGATCGATGAAGAGGAAGAAGCTGTAAAACCAGTGTACTAACCGCTGCGCTACCACAACCCTACCTTATCCATGTACTGGATTATTATTCTGCCCAAGACGATGTGTTCAAAAAATATATATATAAATATGTGTGAAGCCTAGTCAATTAGTGAAACATCCATTTCACAATCCCAACGCACTCGGGAAATTAAGAGCTGCCATGAAAGAAAGTTGCACCTCCCCATAAGTACTGTGCAGATGAAAGAAGATAACATGCTTGGAATGTACCAATCAGTTTATTATACAGGTCAGGGATAGTCATACTAAAAAGATGGAAAAGGTTTGAAATGGTGTAATAAAATTATTAATGTAGAACTTTAGAAAGACTAGACAAACAATAAGCAACAGGAGATATGGAGAAGATGCTAGCATTGGACAGGCCACACATTAAAGAAACCAGCTGATAACATTACAAGGCAGTCTCTGTTCTGTAATGTCCTGGGTAAAATACACAGGGGCAGACCAAAACACATGCAGAAAAGGGTTAGAAAGAGAATTAAAAGATAAAGAATAGTGGAGAGTGATGAAATGGATGACTTGGCACACAAGGACTTTGCGTGTATTTGTTGATGATCCGTGCTAAACAGGTAACTAAAAGGTTTTTAATAGTGTACATTGTACACAACATACACTGCTCTATCTCTAGGTGAGAAGCCTTTCAAGTGTGCCCTGTGCAGCCAGACCTTCACTCAGAAATCCAGCTTGGAGAAGCATGCTAAGATTCACGCTAAACACATTGGAGGACATCCCTGTCTCATGTGTGGTCTGGTGTTTGTGAATGTGGACAGCTTGAACGAACACACAGAGACTACACACCAGGATGTCAGCTGGAAGTGTAAAACTTGTGGGAAGATGTTTGCAGAGGAGAGGCACCTGTTGCTGCATGAGGTAGGTCCAGATGTACTTGCACACGATATTTCATTGTTCACTGGAATTATCTTTATTTATGATCTTCCCTCTTTCACTATAAATGACAGTACTGTGTTCTCGATATCACCGTTTTTGACAGAGCTGATATCCCTGGCATCAAGACTATTCTGATGCAGTCATAGATTTATAGGGCAGGTCATATAGTCTGCTTGCCAGACAATCAGTTCGCAAAAATACTTTTATGGTAGTTGCTCCCATGGTGGTTAAAAGAAGTATTTTAACCTTAAGCACTCCAATATATTTTTGAAAAAAATGTCAGTCTTTTGTGACCTAATTAATTTTCTTAATTAGTCGCCATGGTAGTCGTCTTTCAAAATTTGTAACTTTTATGTTTGTTTGTCAATAAATATGATTTTCTGGCGTGTAGATAGATACACAATAGCATAACGAACATGTGGGTGTTATTGTTTTTGTTGTGTGTTTGTTAGTTTTTGAGATTCAAAAAGATGAAGTTGAAAATTTATGAAAATCTCTGGAAAAATTTGGACTCGACCACTAGGCCTAGTCGCTTCGATAGAAAACCATGGAAACCACAACAACGTATCGATACTGTGTTTACAATATCGCCACAACTGTTAGTTTCCAATTCAAACGTAGTTTTTTCATTTAAACAAACAAAATAAACAGATCTACTCGATAAAGATCTTTCCTAACAACCTACTTCCCCTTTCGCAAAAGTCGGCTTGCTCCAAACGGCGTATACAAAATTAAAACTGTTCTAAAGCCATTTAGCCATAATCGAACATACGATACTTTAACCGGCAAAATATCATGTATATATGGAGGACATATTCAGCAGTAAAAAATGGCTGTCGGGAGTGACTCCGTTCAAACAAACAAAATTTTTTCCGCACACTGTTTTTGTTGGCCAGGAAGGGTGGTTTTCTTCTAACATTGGCGTGCTGAAGGTTAAAGACTGCACTAAAACTAATAGTCTATGATATCTTCTTCTTCTTCGTCATTGTTCTTAAACACTTGCTACCATGCCCTGAAAAGCAGGAAGAAGCTGGAATTAACTTGAGAGAATAGTACAAATAAGGAAGAAGTAAAATGCATTAAAAGACATACACCTCCCTCCCCATCATTCTCATCATGAAACAAGAAGACTTGATACAGAAAAACTGACACAGCAAGAATACACATGATACTGATTTCTTGGGAAACTACGTTCCAATTTTCCTGCTACCAATAATATACAAGATATTCACTAGAGTCATTGCCAGCAGAATCAACAGACATCTCAACAAACACCAGCCTCTGGAACAACCGGATTCAGGAAAGGGTTCTCCGCCATTGACCAATATCTGCACAATCAATCAACTGATGCAGAGGACACATGAACTGCTGATGTCATGTATTTATCTATTAAGAAAAATTCTTTGACAGTATCAAAACCAGTGCTGTGGTAACTGGTCACAGAAACCAGGACATCTCAAAATCTTATATCAGACCCATGTAGGAAACCAACAACACAGCCATCAGGCTATACCACCGTCCAGTCTATGTCCCAATAGCAAGAGGAGTTCGACAGGGCAACACCATATCCTCAAGCTATTTATAGCGGCTCTTAAAGAGATTTCAGAGGCATAAATATAGATGGCGAGTGGCTCGCCAATTTATGATTTGCAGATACCATCGCTCATCAGTCATACCATTGAGGAAGCCCACCGATCCTTGAACGACCTAAATGAGATAGAGCAGAGCTGCTGTTCTGAAGATAAATAAAAGTAAAACAGAATACCTCAAAAACCCCTACTAGTCACAGCATCAAGCTGGCAGAGGAAACCGTCGCGGATGTCAACTCCTATATCTATCTACGCCAAGAGATACATGCCACCCACAAAATTGTCCATGAAATCTCTAGACGATTAAAAAAAGCTTGGTATGGCTTCAACTCCATTAAACAAATACTCCAAGAGATGAAAGACAGCATGGCAAGAACACACACTTTTAATTCCATGGTCATTCCAGCAATGATATATGGATGTGAACTGTGGAACTTGTGCAAAATAAATGTTAACAAGTCACTCGGAGAGCAATGTAACTAAAGATTTCAATAAGGGATAAAATCAGAAATAATAAATTTGATATCAAACTTTGTTTCAGGATGTCATGGAAGTTGTGATATCACACAAACATCACTGAGCTGAATTTGTAGTGTGCATGTCTGGATGGACAGCTAGAACAATTTTGTTGTGGCCCTATGCCTGTATACGTCCACTGATGCATTGATGTGATGTACTGACCATAGACCTAGGTCCACTTTGGTAAAGCACTGCAAAAAATCGGGATGCATACAGAATATTGTTGGCTTCCTCGCATACAGCAGAGGATAATGTGTGAATGTGATGTGAAAATCATAGTAGAAGAATAATGTTTATGTAATTAGCTATTTCACATGACATTATTTGTAGTTGAAAGCTGCATTTCTTTGTGTTGTTCCTGTTTGTCTAGTCATTGAGACATGACATTCAACCAAAACACACGATGACAAAGGTGCAGATTTTCATTAATGGCTGCATGCCCAGGATAGAGAGACTGAGATGGTACAATAAGATCACTAATGTCAAACTGGACAATCACCAGTCGAACATAACATACTAAGGAAACACTGGCGTTGGATAGGATACATATATTAAGGCCTCCTGGCAGTAATACGCAACAGTCTTTGTTCTTGGTACCCAACGGCAAGAGGGTGGTAAGCAGACTATGCCACATGTGGATAGACTGCTGGACTTGGACATTCGGGACACATGGAGATTGTGCGCTGAGTTGGAATATATGGCCAATGATCAGAAAATTTGGAGAGTATTTGTTGAAGTTCTGTGCTTTTTTGGGTGCTATTGATTGTTTTAATTATTGATTAAGGCATTTAGTTTAAAGCATCAGTTGTTATGTTTTATTCATACTTATGTTAAACCCTGTTTAACTTTATTTGTTATCCATTCACCATAGCCTTGTATTGAGATTAATCAGAAAGTTTGAGAACTAGAGAGAGGCGTCACCTAGTATAACTGTTAAAAAAGGGTTTAGACGGGTGTGTGCTCTCCCCTCGCTTGTTTAATGTATACACAAAACAGATTTTCAAAGACATAGATGACATGCCTGGATTGAATGTAGGAGGACGTAGTATCAATAATTTAAGATTTGCTGATGAAAACGTGCTAATAGCAGAGGATCCAGTACATCTACAGAACTTAATGGATAAGAACCAGCAAAAGTCAGCAATATGGGTTGGAAATCAACATCAAAACGACTAAAGTTATGGTGTTCACCAAAAAGAAAGAAAGCCCAAAAGTTTTCATCCACATAAATGGAGAAATTCTGGAACAAGTGTCAAGCTATGTATACCTTGGCCAACTCATTTCAGCTGATGACATATGTGGAAGTGAGATCATTATAGGAATTGCAATGGTCAAAAATACATTTAACGGCATGAGAGATACACTTCTGTCAAAGCAGAAATCTCAGATCTTAGAGAGATACACTTCTGTCAAAGCAGAAATCTCAGATCTTAGAGAGATACACTTCTGTCAAAGCAGAAATCTCAGATCTTAGAGAGATACACTTCTGTCAAAGCAGAAATTTCAGATCTTAGAGAGATACACTTCTGTCAAAGCAGAAATCTCAGATCTTAGAGAGATACACTTCTGTCAAAGCAGAAATCTCAGATCTTAGAGAGATACACTTCTGTCAAAGCAGAAATCTCAGATCTTAGAGAGATGCACTTCTGTCAAAGCAGAAATCTCAGATCTTAGAGAGATACACTTCTGTCAAAGCAGAAATCTCAGATCTTAGAGAGATACACTTCTGTCAAAGCAGAAATCTCAGATCTTAAAAATGGGAATCATTAAATGCAATATGCATTCAGTTTTATTGTATGGAGTAGAAACCTGAACCCTGACAAAGAAAATGGAGAAGCTTACAGATACCTTTGAAATGTGGGTATTCAGAAGACTTGGACGAATTTCTTGGAAAGATAGGAAAACCAATAGTGAGGGTCTGGAACAACTCCAGGTGGAACAGATACTTCTGAAGGAAATGAAAAGCAGAAAAATAAAATATTTGTCAAGTGGCATGAAAGTTTGCTGAAGGTTATATTAAAAGGAAGAGTGGAGGACAAGAGAGCAAAAGGGCAGGAGATCTACAGATGGACAGACAACATCAGAATGTGGTCAGGATACAGTTTGACTGCGTGTACCAGCCTGACGCGAGACAGATCCATAACCATCAATCTTGTGGGGACCTCATTTGATAATGACGATAAAAGCCTTTACATTCCATTTTTCATCACCCTTTCAAGTAGATAGTCTCATAGTAGACATTGCTGTCAGGGATGAGGAGTTGTATTAGAACTTCTTATTTTGTGAGATTTGGTGATCAGTCAACTTCATTGCTGACTTGCCTTCCTTAGCTGTAAGTCAGGTATTGATTTATGGCTGGGTAAATTGGAGCATGTTGATTTAACCAGTGCTTGTGAGAAGGCAGTGCTCTAACCTCTGATACTCTAGTTTGGTTGTAAAGGTACATTCGTCACAACTAATGATTTTCAATTTTTCAGTTGTGGAGACAGAGCAACCAAAGGTGCTGGGTTCGATCCCCATCACAGCACTGGCCGTTACCTCGGGGAAGCAAACCCTTAGAAAATGCAGGAGAAAGCAGACCCTTACATAAAATGCATGCTGAAGTCGGATGCACTGGGCCGACAGGCGCAAAGTAAAAACCCCAGTGCAATGAACAGCACCTTGGGGGATAGATAAATAAGGCAAACACAAAAAAACAAATAAATTTCAGTTTAGAGAGGAAGCTAGGCCCAGCTGAAGACATGACGACCTACGAAGAAATAAAAACAGTGTGACAATAACATCTGCATAGATGAGTGGGAATAAAATAAGTATACTTGATGAATTGGTACTGAGAATACACAAAACTAAAATTATGAGAATAAATACAACTGGCAACAATCAGATTGTGTTGGGAGATACACTCCTACATGATTGGGAATTATTCCAATGATCTGGTAAGAATATGCACAAAGTTGAAGGTACAGATAAAGATATCAAAAATAGAATACAAGGGGCGAAAGAAGTTTGAATTGCATTTGGGAACTAGAAAGCATTAAAAATTAAGTTCAACAGAAAAAGAAAAATCTTCAACTCCATTGTAAAGTCTGTTTGCTTGTATGGCCCTGAAACATGGAGAACAATGAAAAAGGTACAGACTTTCATAAATGGGTGCCTGTGTAGGAGAGTGAGATTAAAATGGATGTAGCCAGAGCTGAAACGGATGTCCCGGGACAGGACAACATGGCATGTATTTGTTGATGACCTGTGCTAAATGGGTTGCTGAAAGGTTTTGATAGGGAAGGGACACAGTATTGCTACTGAAGAGTGAACCTCATGTATTTCCCACGAGAATCTAGCACTGTTAACGACTATGAAACTCTTCACCCACTAATTAATATTTGTTCTTATTGTAAGCTATCCAGCATGTATGTCTTCAATTTACAGAAGAGTCACCTGACTGTGAAAGCTTTTGCCTGCAGTTTCTGTCCCCGGAACTTTTCCACTCGCTCATTGCTGGTCAAACACGAGGAGACCATACATGCATGCAAGGATATTAAGTGTGGTGTTTGTGGTAAGGAGTTCAAGAGGAGAGAGAACCTAACCAGACATATGGTAAGGCCAGTAGGTGTCTCAACTTTCTCTGTAGAATTTGTAATGGGTGCCTACATTAGGCTAATTGAATCATTTAAGGGGATGAATATTGAAAAGTCATTCTTCATCGTTCGTTCTCAATCCTCCGCTATCAAGCTCCAGAAGGTGTTGTGTTGTGGTTTACAGCTTGACTGCGATATTTGTACCTTTCTGTCTGACACATCCAACATCCAGTAGGTATTTTTGAGTATTTGGTTGCTTTCCCCCTTCAATCCCTTCTCCTTAGCCAGTCTGCTATATTGCATCCTGTTATCCAGGATCACCGTATGGAGGTGTAGAAGGGTCTTGGCAGCTCTGGTTCACAGGTCCTGGCGCTAGCAGTCAGCTATAGGCTGCTCAGCGTTCTTGATTCCGAAAAGTCATTCAATAAAGCACATAAATGAACCAAATTAATTAATTTTTTAGTTTGGCCTAATTTTTGTATACCGGTCCTACGGTCCAGGGCATAACCAGCAACTCTGCATGTCAAATGGTTTCTATACAAAATAAAATTCATTAGTATTAGGCAAATTGAGCTCAAATTATGATTAATTGATATAAAGACACATAACTTAATTATCTGTGACATGAAGTATTCATAATACAAATATGTTTTAGTGTGAAGCGTTAAATGTCATTAATAATTTCAGTCAAACTGTAAACTACAACTCAACGCATTCCGTTCTCTGGACTTCATTCTGCTACTTGCAAGGTAGCGGGAGATTGAGAACGAACAAAGCCAAGCTGGATTTCGTTATTGTGGAGGGGGAAATATCACTTAATTGTAATATCTGTACTGACCACAGGCATTTGTATTATTGTGTTGCCCCATCAATAGCATTACCACAGTCACTTTTTTCTGTGTTCCTGTCAAAGTCTAAATATTACTTGTATTCAATATCTACGTATAAACCAGATGCATGATCATTGGCCTCAGCAAATGCTAAGTGATTTCTTGGCTCATGAAGTTCTAATTACATCGCACCAAAAGGCCACTAGTTACAAAAAATTGCCCTAATTGAAATTGCTGATACATCCACAAGAACTCTCCATTAAATGAAAACTGTGTATCCCATTGACATTATGCCATATTTTAGGTCAGTCTAAATATGTAAATGGCGTTCTACGTCGATTTCGGTTCAATAGGATGACAACTGCTGTTTTGCATGTCGTTACACCCTATCAAATAAGACTGTTAAGAGTCAATCAACCCTTTGCTTATCTCATCCCTTCTGTTCACTTATGTCGCTAGACATCATGGGGAAGCTGCAATCTCTTTCGCATGCCATCGGTGTGGCCTTTCATATTTTCAATCCATACCTTTAGTGTTTCTTTAGCATTTATTTTTGTCTTCTTCTTCCTCTTGCTCTGAAGCCCTGCTGTATGTTATTTGTTTAAGTGACTGAATGGTCTAGAGACATTTGTGTCTATGACCAAACCACTTATTTCTCTGCCTATATGTCATGTATAGTATTCCAACTTTATGTTGGATGTCCTCATTTCTCACTCTGTCTCTTATTTTGACACTGATCGCTTTTCGCAAGCATCTCATTTCACGTGTTATGTCTTGGCTTGGCTTCGTTCGTTCTCAATCTCCCGCTACCAATCCCTGAAAGGGCTTTAGAAGCAAAATGTAGTCCAGAGAATGGAATGCGTTGTGTCGTAGTTTACAGCTTGACTGCGATATTTGCACCTTTCAGTCCAACACATCCGACTTCAGCAAAAGTATTTTTTGAGTACTGGGCTAGAATTCCATCTTGGATCCCTTCTCCTTAGCCAGTCTGCCCTACTGCAGCCTGTTATCCAGGATCACCGCGTGGAGGTATAGAAGGGTCTTGGCAGCTCTGGTTCGCTGGCCCTGATGCTAGCAGTCAGCTATGGGTCTCTGACCACTGCAGCTGATGCGCTGCTCATTATCTTTGATCTTTTGTTATGATGAGGGACTATGTCTGATACTCGTAACGGAGAGTTGGTATTTATTTATTTCTTTGCGTTCAGGTCGCCATTATATCATTTGTCCATTTGTGTTACAATGGTTGTCGAAAGCCAGTGTTGATATAGAGTTTCTGTGATATCATTGGTCCAACTGTGTTACGTTGGTTGTTGAAAGCTAGTATTGATATAGAGTTTCTGTGATATCATTGGTCCATCTGTGTTACGTTGGTTGTTGAAAGCTAGTATTGATATAGAGTTTCTGTGATATCATTGGTCCATCTGTGTTACGTTGGTTGTTGAAAGCTAGTATTGATATAGAGTTTCTGTGATATCATTGGTCCATCTGTGTTACGTTGGTTGTTGAAAGCTAGTATTGATGTAGAGTTTCTGTGGTATCATTTGTCCATCTCTTGATTCATCTGTGTTACATTGGTAATTGTAAGTCAGTGTTGATGTAGTTTCTATTATACTATTATATCATCTATTCATTTGCCTTGTGCTCTGTAGAGAGATTTTCTATTGTTGAATGTTAAAGGTATGGCATAACTCTACTTCTGGGGTGTGATGTTTAGTTGTCATGACTAATGTGAATTTCAATCAACTCTTAAGAAACTGTATCCATTACTCATGTCATAACTCTTTTAATATTTATTTGTCTTACAGTCATCTCACAGTGGAGTCAAAAGCCACAAGTGTCCTACGTGTGGCATAATGTTTACAGAAAAAGGCTCCCTGACGCGCCATACCAAGGCACAACACGATCTGATACGCCCTCATGTGTGTATGATTTGTGCACGATCTTTCACGCGCAAAATTTTGCTGCGTAAGCACATGGACCGAGTGCATGTAAAAAAGGATGGCAGTGCTAAGACACGGGAGGTCGTGTATTTTAGATGTAAACTGTGCCAGAAGTTGTTAAGAAAACCTGGAATGACACAACATATGAAGTATCATAGGTTGAGAGGGGATATCTGGGACGGAAGCTTGGAAGATAATGTACAAGGTGCTGATCAAGAGGGCATGGGCATAAAACAAGAAGCAATGGACTGTGAACAGTATAACTACAGCAAAGAAGGCGAAGGGGAGAAAGTCACCGACAAGGTTAACCAGTGGGATAGTGGCTCTGAGGTGGATAATTCTGACACGGAGACGGAGAGTGTTGGTATGAATACCAATAAATTTCACATGAGCACTGTTACTAGTTGGAATGATTTCAATCAATCTGGTCATGGAAGGGATGCAGGAATGGGCCTACAGTATGTTCAGGACGATGTCTATCAGTCAGGGACTGGTCATAGATTAATGGGGGACGGTTTTCAGGGAAACATGACCATTTCACACTTGCCAGCCTTTACAGGTTATCCATAATTTATACAAGTTTGTCTTTGCATATTCATAAGTGTACATGTGTACATAATTTTATATATGATTTTTTTTCTCTAAAGGATTTTATCATAAATTTTGTTCTTCAAATACTGAATGTCTTGATGTAATTTTAAATTTTTAAAAACAGTTAGCAAAATAGTATCTTAAAAGAAAATCAATCCAATATGGGCTTTCATCTATTTTTAACAATGATAAAAACTTTCGCATACGTCTACTCTAAGACAGATGTTCAGAAGATGAAAGAGTCAGTCAACCACATAATCTGGAAAGATATTGTCTGAGGTACAGATGTTGAAAACGAATGGAAGAGTTTCAAAAGTTTTAGCAAAAACTAAAAGATATGTTCCATGTAAACACCTGTGTAAAAAGTGGATAACTAGATTTGTAGTTAAATTTAGAAGAGCTAAAAATAAAGCATGGAAAAAATATAATGAGGCAGATAAATGCAAAGAAACATATTTAAAATATTTTGACAAGCAAAACATAGTTCAGAAAGTGAATGAAGCAGCAAAAATAGACAGGACAAAAACTCGCTAATAGGATCAAGACTGATAGTAAAAGCTTCTTTTCTTATGTTAGAAATAAACAAAAAACAAAAGACAAGATAGGCCCTCTCATAGATAGCACAGGAAAAATAATAAGTGAGAATGAGGAGGCAGCTAATCTACTTAATCATACTGCACAAAAGAAGACTGCTCCAAGATCCCAGAGCCTATAGATATTTTTTAAATGTGAAATGGATATAGTGGGATTAAAATCAATCTGTATTACAGAGGAAATAGTTTTTAAAAAATTGGAGAGATTAAAAGTGAATAAATGTCCAGGTCAAGATGGTATTTATCCAAAATTTATGTTTGAAATTAAAGACAAACTAGCAAAACTACAGCTATATTATGTATTATATCACTTGCATAAGCGATTGTTCCAGGGGATTGGAAAGATGCCTGAGTGATCCCCTTATTCAAAAAGGGAAAAATCATATCCAGCAAATTATAGATCGGTGAGTTTAACAAGCATAATCTGTAAATTGTTAAAGTAACCCATAGCATTACTGCTGTAGGGGTGTGAGGTGTTAGCGATCTCACAAATAAAATGCTCGGCTATATGAGGGCGGTAGCGATCTCCTTTCCCTTGCCACTTTTACTTCTCGGACTGAACCGGTGCCCATTTAAGAGCCGTTGCGGTCTGAAAAAAACATTACTGCCTCAACTGGAGAATGAACCCAGGACCACTGAGATGCGAAGCCAGCGCGCTAACCACTGCGCTATGCGGCCCCCTAAGTGGTTATGGTAGTTTAAAACCAGGTACAATAGATTTTAGACCAGGGTTAATGCAAATGTAACTGGTTGTATACAGACTCTGCAGAGTCTTCTAAACCAGTATAAAAACGATAAGTTAAGTAAGTAATTTGTATTATTCATTTTGTCGTCTAAAATAAGTAGACATTACACGCTTAGAGAAATCTACATTTCATCGCTCTTATTTTGTTAAAGGAAGTGTCAATAGTAGGTTTACTTGATAATATCTACACATTTCTACCCTGGGTCTACTCTCTACCCAAAAACAATCAATTTTAATGTATATATTATTTCATGTACAGTTGTTTTTTTCTTCCTTGTACACATTTTCCTCTTGTAAATTTATTAGTTATACCATTTTTGTAAAAAATAATTCCCAGGGAGAAATGGGAAATTTTGAAGTAAAAGTGTCCATTTGCAAAAAATATTACACTGAAGCAAAGTTCACCAAGTGAACATACGTACAATGTGCATGATGACGTCACTTCTGGTGTAGACAGCACATACCAACTGTCAAGTTTGCAAAATTTCATTATCCTCCAACTCATAGTTTCCTCAACAGACCATTGAAAACATGGCATGTGCGAAACGGAATCCATCCAGAGTTGATCAGCGAGCGGTGATTCGGTTTCTAACAGCTGAAGGATATCTACCAGTTGATATTCATCGCAGAATTCAGGCAGTAGTGTATGGTAACAAAAGTGTCGAAGATAACAGCGAAGAACTGGACAACGATGTTTAAAGAAGGACATGAGTTAACGAAAGATCTTACGAGACCAGATCAGGCGCATATTATTGCAGACGATGTCACCGCCAAAATTGATGCAGCAATTCGGGTGGATCGTTTAATACAACGAGAGGGCTTCAAATGAAAACCATGAAAAGTGGGATAAAAATTAGAAAAGCTATGCCTTTGTATTGTAACTTGTTAATATTGTTGCTAAGGATGTCAAGAGTGTCATGCCTTTCACTCACAGTGAATCGACAATTTTCCTTTACAAGTTGGTCAATGGCTGTAGTCAACTGTGTGTCACTGCTGAGAGTAGCATAGTTGTCTAGGTTGAAAGAAAGCTCTACAAGCAACATTTTTCAGTCTGGGCCAAAATGTTGGAATTCCGTGCATCAAAGTTTTATTCACAATAAAATAAATTATTGAACAAATTGAGCTAAAATTATGATCCAAACGTTGTGAGACACATAATGAAACTATCCATGACATATTCATAATAAAGATTTTATACTACTAAGAATTGTTAAATTGACATTAACCCTTTACAGTTCGGCCTAATTGATAAGACTTGTCTTAACCCTCTACAGTCTGGAATAATTGATTAGATTCGTGTCTTAACCCTCTACAGCCTGGAATAATTGATTAGATTTGTGTTTTAACCCTTTATAGTCTGACCTAATTGATTAGATTTGTGTTTTAACCCTTTTTAGTCTGGCCATTGATTAGATTAGTATATTAAGACACAAATCTAATCAGTTAGGCTGGAGGGTTAATTCGGAGGTGGAAATTGAAGAGAACACTTTATTTTCATACTTCCCCCGTCATGTGTTTCTCCAATGTATCTATCAATTCCTATACACGTGTCTTTCTTATTATGTGTCCCACGTTAAAGTCTGAATCAGGCGTGTGTTGAATATTCAGAAGTAACCCATACACGTGATCAAATAATAAATCATTTCTACTGCCTTGAGGCCCAACTTTCCTTGTAATATTTGGGTAGACTTTCAAAGAACGTTGAATGCACTGAAATCGATCTGCTGGAAATAATTGTTACAGTTAACACAAGAGCTCTACAGAAGATACCAATGCCAGAACATATACAAGCTGTGTGGCATGCTTCCTGTAAGGGGGCCAACTTCATGGGGGGGGGGGGCATGCTCCTACATGATGAATTCTATATAATGTGCAGTAATTGCATGGGACTGGCAACCTCATCATGTTAAACTAATTTCTACGGCAACCACTACTGTAAGGATGCATATAAGTGCTTGGATACAGGGTTCCTGTGAGGTAGAAAGCTGCAGTGGTCCCCCTTTGATTAGTAGGGAGACAAAGAGACAGGAATTATTGTTACACTTTATTTCTGCCACCTCTGTGTTTTTTTTTTCATAATCTACCAAACTGACGAACTCTTCGAGACTCTTTCCTGGTATCATCTTTAATATAATTTTGTATTTATTAAATTGTATTGTTTGTATATTGTTGTTGTGGATGTCACTGAGTACATTCAACTCATGACAGCATTTCTTTGGTGGCGGGTTGCAGTGGCTGTTCTTACAACCCGAGGTGGACAGGGCCGATGATGCAGCCCAGTGAATGAGCCAGTGACTCATAGCTGGCTGTTTGCAGCCGGGTAGGTGAACCAGAGCTGACCAAGATCCTATTCTACCTCCACGTGATGGCCCAGGAAGCAGGCTGCACTAGTGTAGTCTGGCTAAAAGAATAGGGATCGTAGTGGGAAGGCAAATCCGGTACTAAAAAAAAACCCAGATGTGTTGGGCCGAAAGGCACAGATATCGCAGCTTCACTGTAAACGTCACAACATCCTTTTCAGGACGGATCTGAAGAAGGTGGACTAGAGTCCTCCTGGCTGTTGTGCAATGTGAAGTCACTCAGTAAGCTCACCACTATGGGGATTGCAGTTGATCTTCACCTCATTAGACAGGCTAATGTGACACAGTTACTTGGGGGCCGGATGCAGACAAGAGGTTGGGGGTCTTGATCAGCATGTTTCTCCTGGCCCTGATGTTACTCTTTGCGTCCCGTGTGTGTATGGTTTCCTCAAATGGCTGTGTACCATTGATAAAATCAATACATTTGTGTTGTGTTTTTATAATTGTTATGTTGTGTTATTTATATTATGAGAGAGAACTTCCATTGTTGTTAATATCTAAATAATGGCAGAGTTGTTTTCAAGAAGGCTCAGCGCTTGACAAATAAGGCCACACTCAGCATTTTTCATAAGAGATGACTAACAGTGTGGTGTAACTCCTCCAGAGTAGAAGACTAAATGTTACAAAGACAAGAATAGTACCACTGTGATACTAAGAGCATGGCATATGAGATAACATATACATCCAGTAGGGTAGAAGATTCTAAGTTCGCACGTCTCACTATTCACAGGCAAGTAGCCTGCTGAGAGTAGTATAAATCTCAAGGTTTGAATTAAAGTTCTGCAAGAAATCAAAGGCCCATTGTGTCGAACAATCACTATCATATCCAAATGCCAAGGCTAATGTTCATGCGTAGCGTGTCGACCAAAATCCCTACTGACTCCCCTGGTGGAGCCGTGTACTCCGCTGCCTTGGGATGAGGGCAATGAAGAGTATGTGTTAGATCAATGTTTATGTCAGGCTTTCTGTGTCTGTCTGTGTCCGACTACCAGTATTTTCATGTTCTGTCCCTGAGACCTCTGAATTGTGTCCACCTCAGCGTGACCTTTGCTGTGCTGAGAATACCAGGTTGGGAGAGGTATCATGTAATCTTCTGCAAAGTGGGGCGGAAGGAATGCGGCTTCAGTCTGAGCAGGGAGGTCCTTGAGTAGTGATAACCTGGAGTGAATTCTAGGTGCAGTAAAGCGGAACGACGAAGGCCATCTTGGAGGGGATTCACACGATCCATGATATGAAGCTTTACAAATAATTCTCCATCTGTGATTTGAAGCTCTGCAAACAATTCTTTGTGTATGATGGGTTAAATTAGTGAATAACTTTGTGGGGTGGGTGTGTGTAATGGGGATATGACAGATGAATAAACTATTTTCATAATAATTCAGGGAAAATATTAATTATATGATTCACAATTAATACTACGAGAGGCTTCAAATGAAACCTTAACCCATTACACCCTAGGCCTTCAAGCATTCTTCTCTATCTATGGTCTAACTTTGAATTGTTCAAGTTCATTTTCTTCATCAATGTAGTCATTTTAACCCATTTTTGGTCTATCTGCAAAGCTGTGTGAGAAAGGAAATGGCATTTTAGCTATTAGTTTCAGGTGCATTAGGGTGTAAAGGGTTAAAAGTGGGATATAAATGAGAAAAACCATACCTTTGTATTATAACTTGTTAATAATGGCTAATAAGGATGTCAAGAGTGTCCTGCCTTTCATTCACAGTCAATCGGCGATCTTCCTTTACGAGGCAGTCAATGCCTGCAATCGACTCTGGGGTCACTACTTTGTGTGTCTGACCTCGTCATGAACAGTCTGTCACAGAACTTATGCCATTTTGAAACTTCCTACTCCACTCATGCACTTGCCGAAGTACTGGATTTTCTTTAGCCAATGAATTTCTATAGCTGCTCAAAAAATGCATTACAGAACACTGCTCTTCTTTGGTGCATGTAAATAGTGGAGCAGCCATCTTTTAGCTGCAATTTTGACGTCATGTTTGTCTGCACTGTGATGAGGCAGGACACTCTTGACATCCTTAGCAGCAATATTAACAAGTTACAATACAAAGGTATGGTTTTTCTCATTTCTATTCCACTTTTAAGGTCTTCATTTGAAGCCGCTTGTACTACAACATATAACCAAAATATAACATTCAGTAACATAACTAGCTATAAATTCATAAAACTTTTATTAACACTCAGCAATAAAACACATCCATGGATTTCAGTATAAAGCATATCCATGGATCTCAATGCCACGCTGTTAGAAGCTCTCTAGTCTCCCTCTCTTCCACAAATCAAACAAAAAAGCCTAGATGGCTGCAGATCCTTTATGCAGATGAATATTTTACATTTGTCAGTCACCACAAGCAAAAGCCACAAAAAATTTGAAGGTAAACAAGCAATGAGAAATTCATTTTACTTTCAAATAGTATCTTATTAGGTCTAGCGTTATTGTGCACTAAACAAATTATTTGGTAAGCATGTTTTTAGGTTTATATATGCACTGCAAGGTGAAGGAATGTAAATGATTAGATTTATGGCAGTTGCTGATCTACATCTGTGGTCTAGTGAACCATCCAGTGTGTCTGTAATTGTAGAGATAGCAATCTTGTATGTCATTAAGCAAAGCTTATCCCAAGGATGTAACTTACTGGAGTTTTACAGCATAATTCAAGTTTAAAAACTAAGCGGGGGCTCGACTTCATTCCCCATTTAGCTCGGTCTCTCTCACCAGATGGATGCCCCATCTGTCGAGAGCATCGCACAAAGTACGAACTCCGTAGCTCCAGTGATGAACCCAGGGATCTCTTGAAAAAATTGACATCATGGACCGACCGTCGCAGCTCGAATTCGAACCCCGACCGTCTGAACACGAGTCAAACGGCTTGACCACTTCGCCACAGAGACCCCCGAATTCAAGTTTAATATACATTAAGTGAGAGGGTTGCTTGCTTTCATTGTCTCTATAACGTATATTCTGAGATGATGATGGAAAATGTTTGAAGTTGTAATAGCGGTGTCAAAGTCAATGGTATGAAAGTTAATGCCATCAAATTTGCCGCTGACAAGGCCATAGTGGGAGAACCAGTAGCAAATGTTGCTTGAAAAAAATAAGAGCACAAGCAAGAAGTTTGGCATGAAATAAACACATTGAAGACAAAGACTATGATAATAATCGAGCGGTGTAGGCAAATTAATATACTCATCAAAGGAAAAATAATCGAACAAGTAAAGAAGTTTACATATTTAGGGCAAGCCATAACAGGAGATGCCCGCAATAGAGGCAGAAATTAGAACAAGGATTGCATAGACAAAAAGGGCCTGAGAAAAACAAAATGTTAACCTCAGAATTTCAGGATAGAACTGAGGAAAAGAATAATCACTACTCATATGTGGCCGACTGCGTTGTATTGGGCTGAAACATGGACTCTAGTTAAGAAGGATGGAAAAAGCTTGGAAGTGTTTTAAATGTGGTGCTATCGTAGAATGAAAAGAGTGAGTTGAACAGAAAGAAGATAAAATGACAGGTAGACGCAGAAAGACAAATATTGAAAATGATGTAAAAACGAACATTAAGTTGGCTAAGATGTAACATGAATGTTCTACAGAATATGCTAGAGGGCAAGACGAAGGGGTCAACCACGACGCGCCTTTGCATCTCGGGCATAGATATGAATGTATGAACCTATGCTGAAATGGAAAGACTGCTGAGGATAGGGTCCAATGGAGAGACATGCTGAGACAACCAGTCTCAGGACTGATCAACCAGAGGATAGGGTCAAATGGAGAGACATGCTGAGACAACCAGTCTCAGGACTGATCAACCAGAGGATAGGGTCAAATGGAGAGACATGCTCAGACAACCAGTCTCAGGACTGATCAACCAGAGGATAGGGTCAAATGGAGAGACATGCTCAGACAACCTTGCAATCAGTCTTAGGACTGATCAACTAGGTGATGCTGACACAGTCTTATATACACAAAATATGTTATTTTAGTGAAGTGCTATTACAATCATCATCTTAAATCACTTTGCTATTTTTAACTTTCCTCACAGAACCTGAGCTAATTATAACCACAGGGGAAACCCACTCTGTAATTAGCAGTACCAAAATTAGTTCCAATGCAACTGAACAAATCAATAATTGAAAGGTGTGTTTATTTAACCATTTTCTGACATCAAAGTTATCAATGATACAAAGTGCTGCTTACCTAGTCTGCAGGTAAGCCTTAAACTAGAAAGTACCTTGTGTGAGTAATGCTGATATAGACTATTAACAAAAATAGTTACAATGCATTAAGACATTGGTTCCCAACCTTTTCCAGATCATGAATAACTTAAGGCCAATGGCATGTTACAGTCGCCACCCTACTCCCACCACCATTTAAGATAAAACAATTTTTTAAAGAACAAGATAAGTAGCACTGATAATGCAAAAACCAGACCTAAAGTTATCCTAGAGAAGCAAGAATAAGTTTTGAATGTCTTGGCTAAATTATAAGCAACTATGGAGATTGGGAAAAATAAGTAGGAAGAATGATCATGTCATTCTAGAGGTTCAATAAAATGTGACACCAACAAAATCACAAAAATATGGAGGACTTGCATCTTCCCAGTGGCAACATGCAGGTGCAAGATATGGATAACACTAAGGAATATGATTGAATCTATCGAGCTCAAATGCTACAGGGAAGTGCTCAATATACCAGCGAATAAGAAAAACAGATATCGTAAAAGAGCTTGATAGAACAAAATTGGGTAATAAACAATATTACGTCTAAGAAACTAAAATAATTTAGTCACATCAAACACCACAATGGTCTAGAAAAAAATGGTACTGGGCAATGGATAGGCAAACCGATGAGAAGATGGACATAGGACATGAAAGAGGTTCTGTGGGTAACAATGACAGAGATCGAGAGTCTTAAAGATCGGCTGTTATGAGAGCGAAATTCTGCACGGTATATGAAGATGATGTTAGATCACTGGTCTTAGGTTTGGAGCCACTGTATTAAGACTTTCTAGACCTAACATGAACATATAAATACAGACTCTTCAGGAGAGTGATATTTATTACCCAAGTATATAAGAAATTTTTAAAAACTACCATTTAATTTAAGATCTACAACGTAAAGTTGTAGACAATTATATGGCTGTGAGGGGGGGGGGGGGGGGGGGGGGGGGGGGGGGCAACGAAGGCATTTCTGATATAGGTACATACATTCCAAGTGGTCCACTGGGGTCTTTGTATATGACATGAGCAAGAATAGCACCACTGCCTCACAGAAATCATGTTGTAAGAGGCGACTAACTGTGTGACATGGCATAACACTGGCCATGGTTAGGTGGTTTGTTAAGAGCAGTAGCAGCATAGATGGCACCTAACAGGCTGTGCGTCTACTTGCTCTAGTGTTTGAGTTTATTAAGATGGACTCTTGTCCCAATGCATTGAAGTAATAAGATGCTCAAGCCTAGCCCGCTAAGCAGGAAATCGTTCTCCCGGCTACTTCCAGTTCACGCCAGAGCTGGGACCTGTACAGGGGCATCTATCCCTGTAGAAGTACAGGTCGACTAAGAACTAAGAACAGACTTTCGTAAAGGGTTGTCTTCGCAGAATACAAGGGGGGAAATGGTACAATAAGATCACACATGTGGAACTGTCGGAAAGATCGCGGCAGATACCAGCGAAGCATGATATACGAAGGAAGCACTGGATAGGTTACACATTACAGAAACCAGTTATCATTACAAGACAGTCTCTGTAGTGGAATCCACATGGCAGGAGGAATAGCAGGCGACTGAAACACTCATGGTAGAATGAGCTGGGTGCCATAATCAGCGTGGCAGGCAAGATGGGATCAGAATTGGCTCATAATAGGAAGACTTGTTCGGATCCAAAAAATAGTAACACCACAACCTGCCAATCATGCCGTAAGAGACTTCTTTCTTCTTCGTACGCTGTCAGACGTCAGCCTGAATTTTTTGGGAAAAAATGAGGTCATCTTGAGGCTGTTGACACTGCCATAGAGCTTGTCTAGTGTTGTCACTGGTGATGGCTACATCTGCTTTCTCTGATCCTCGTATGTCGGGCAGTTTTGCAGCAAATGTTCAGCGGTCATCTTCCTGGTACCACACGAGCATTCGTCAGTGCCACCTATCTTCAATTTATTGAATAGGTGGTACCAGTCTATTGTGGCCAGTGCGAAGTCTGAAGGCCACGACCTGCTCTCTTCTGTTCAGCTGGTAATAGGCATCGTTGTTTGTGTAGCCGGTATGTTCGGTTTCCCATTTGCCATAAGAGACATCTGAGAAGGGTTGGGCATAGGGCTGGCTACCCCAACCTGAAGAAACTTTAAAACGCAACAACTTCAAATATGGATAGGTCAATGCTTGATGACTTGGCTATGTTCTAGTTTGAGACCTAATGATCCACTGGGAGCTGAGAATGTTTTGATTGATTGATATATGACAATCATGGGAAGTCAAGGATCCTGGATTAACCCCACTCCTAGTAATAACATTCCTGCATTCCGAGAAGACACATAGGTGCTCCTTCTCAGTACCGGAGATGGTGAAAGGAATGCATGGTTCCTGTAGCTTGCTGATTGGACACACTTTTGATCCGTCCTCTAGCCAATTCTCAGGTCAATTTTTCCTATTTTGTTCACACCTCAATCAATCATAAGCCATTGCTTCTCGCTGTTCATAGGCCATCGATAACATCCCGCCAACATACATGGTCCTAGGCTGCACCTTCTGTCTCTCTCCAGGTCTAATTATTTAATCTTAGTTCCTTCTCACATTCCCTTCACTGTGCATGTTTTGGTCTACTTCTCTTTCTCTTCCCCTGAGGGTTCCATTTTAGAGCCTGTCTGGCTATGTTGCACTGTGCATATGTCCTTACCAGCACCATTTTAATTACACAATTTGTTGTTCCAGTGGTTGTTGTTGGTTCCTTTCCGATAGGTCTTCATTCCTAACCATGTCCTGCCACTTTATGAACACAACTCTTCATTCCTAACCATGTCCTGCCACTTTATGAACACAACTCTTCATTCCTAACCATGTCCTGCCACTTTATGAACACAACTCTTCATTCCTAACCATGTCCTGCCACTTTATGAACACAACTCTTCATTCCTAACCATGTCCTGCCACTTTATGAACACAAGTCTTCATTCCTAACCATGTCCTGCCACTTTATGAACACAACTCTTCATTCCTAACCATGTCCTGCCACTTTATGAACACAAGTCTTCATTCCTAACCATGTCCTGCCACTTTATGAACACAACTCTTCATTCCTAACCATGTCCTGCCACTTTATGAACACAACTCTTCATTCCTAACCATGTCCTGCCACTTTATGAACACAACTCTTCATTCCTAACCATGTCCTGCCACTTTATGAACACAAGTCTTCATTCCAAACCATGTCCTGCCACTTTATGAACACAAGTCTTCATTCCAAACCATGTCCTGCCACTTTATGAACACAACTCTTCATTCCTAACCATGTCCTGCCACTTTATGAACACAAGTCTTCATTCCAAACCATGTCCTGCCACTTTATGAACACAAGTCTTCATTCCAAACCATGTCCTGCCACTTTATGAACACAAGTCTTCATTCCAAACCATGTCCTGCCACTTTATGAACACAACTCTTCATTCCTAACCATGTCCTGCCACTTTATGAACACAACTCTTCATTCCTAACCATGTCCTGCCACTTTATGAACACAACTCTTCATTCCTAACCATGTCCTGCCACTTTATGAACACAACTCTTCATTCCTAACCATGTCCTGCCACTTTATGAACACAACTCTTCATTCCTAACCATGTCCTGCCACTTTATGAACACAACTCTTCATTCCTAACCATGTCCTGCCACTTTATGAACACAACTCTTCATTCCTAACCATGTCCTGCCACTTTATGAACACAACTCTTCATTCCTAACCATGTCCTGCCACTTTATGAACACAACTCTTCATTCCTAACCATGTCCTGCCACTTTATGAACACAACTCTTCATTCCTAACCATGTCCTGCCACTTTATGCTCATCATCCTTCGTAGACAAATTGGTACTATTTTAATGTACATGCATATATATACGCCCAGATTTGCAGATTGGTGACATGAAAAATTGTTTGTTTCACATGATGAATTATAATTATTCCAAATTGCTCAGACATTTTAAGCACATGTTTTTATCTATTTAATAATAGATAATGAATTATTTGGAAAATCGATCATGTCGAGATTTAAATACACAACATAGTATTTTTAAAATATTAATAAGACCATCCATGAGTTGGATAGGCTGAAGGATGCAGCAAGATAGCTTTCCTAGGAGAGATACAAATCTGATAACAAGCAGTAAGATAGCTTTCCTAGGAGAGATACAAATCTGATAACAGTCAGTAAGATAGCTTTCCTAGGAGAGATACAAATCTGACAACAAGCAGTAAGATAGCTTTCCTAGGAGAGATACAAATCTGATAACAAGCAGTAAGATAGCTTTCCTAGAAGAGATACAAATCTGATAACAAGCAGTAAGATAGCTTTCCTAGGAGAGATACAAATCTGATAACAAGCAGTAAGATAGCTTTCCTAGGAGAGATACAAATCTGATAACAGGCAGTAAGATAGCTTTCCTAGGAGAGATACAAATCTGATAACAAGCAGTAAGATAGCTTTCCTAGGAGAGATACAAATCTGATAACAGACAGTAAGATAGCTTTCCTAGGAGAGATACAAATCTGACAACAAGCAGTAAGATAGCTTTCCTAGGAGAGATACAAATCTGATAACAAGCAGTAAGATAGCTTTCCTAGGAGAGATACAAATCTGATAACAAGCAGCAAGATAGCTTTCCTAGGAGAGATACAAATCTGACAACAAGCAGTAAGATGGCTTTCCTGGGAGAGATACAAATCTGATAACAAGCAGTAAGATAGCTTTCCTAGGAGAGATACAAATCTGATAACAAGCAGTAAGATAGCTTTCCTAGGAGAGATACAAATCTGATAACAAGCAGTAAGATAGCTTTCCTAGGAGAGATACAAATCTGATAACAAGCAGCAAGATAGCTTTCCTAGGAGAGATATAACTGTGATAACAGGCAGTAAGATAGCTTTCCTGGGAGAGATACAACTCTGATAACAAATAAAATTCTGCCTTGCAGGTAGAATATGGAAATAGTTGTGAACAAATGCATGAGGAAGACATATTCACTGTACCTCAAAGCGCAAAATGCAACTCGCCTCTTAAGACAGCAAAAGACATGTTTTTGTTAGAGTCATTTTTTGTTGTTGTTTTTTTTTTGTTGTTGCGTTCGCCTTATTTTGTTCACGGCTTAGAATGTAAAGGGTTAAGTTTGTTACTTCATGGCTTCTTTCAAATATTTTTATCAAATCAACCATTCATTCTCTTACTTAAGTTAATCTGTCCATTCTTTTTTATTTACTTGCATGTGTCTCTTGCTGACTTTCTGACAGTCTTTCAGAATCTTCTTTTCGGCATATATTCAGTTTCTTTATCCAAAAATATTGCTAAAAAATTGCCATAAAATGCATTAAAAAGTACCATTATGAACTGAAATTCATCAGTAAATCTTCATTTTTAAAAAGTATACAAAGAAGTCAGGATCAGGTGAAATATACTGATCAAGACAACCCCCCCCCCACTTAACGACCACGTATTACACCTGGAAACAGACTGTTACAGCAGCCATTGAATTCTCATAATATTGGGCCAATTGAAATGCCTAGCATAGAACTACAGCTTTGAGGGCCCAGAACATCTTTCTTCAGTATTTCTTGGGATATAAATAACAAGAGCCATTGTAACCTGTTACTTAGAGAAAAGTGATCAAAAGTGAAGAACTCTGTATGAGTAGAGTGTACAACAAGACCATGATTAATCTGTTTAGGTATCTATAGAACAGATCAAAAGCTTCTTCTGTCTTGGAAATATAACAAACAGAGATGGAAGATGCAAAATAGAAATGAGGAAGATAATATCTTGTTGGCCAGGCTGCTTTCTCATTGAAAAGGTGATGGCGTTGGTCGGTGGTTAAGTGACACAGCTTATAAACCGAAGGTGCTGGGTTTGCTCCCCATCACAGCACCGGCCGTTACCACAGGGAAGTAAACCCTTAGAAAATGTAGAAGAAAGCAGACCCTTACATAAAATGTATGCTGAAATTTGAAGCACTGAGCCGACAGGCGCCAAATAAAAATGTAGTGCAACGCACATCGCCTTGTGGAACAGAGAAATAAGGTAAACCCAAAAATATATTTTAAAATTGTTTAGATCTCATTGAAACATTTTTAAAACAAACAAATACGGAAGTCTAGGAAAAATTGCGTGCAAATAGAATTGGTGAAGAAAATCAGTCATACAGTTAAGTTATTTTGGTCACATCAAAAGACAACACCTTGCTGAAAACAAAACTGGTGAGAAAGGTAAAGAGCAAACACATAAGGGATAATCAGTACTATATGTGGGAGGGTAACATCAAAATATGGGTGGGCAAAAGTCTGGCAGATTGGACAATTATGACAAGAGAGGCAAAGGACGTTGGATTCATCTTACAATGATATAACCAAAAGGACTGTTGGTTGACAGGAGATTTTCTCACTAAAAGGGAAAAATACTACCGGTAGCAAAGATGAAGACTTGGAATCCTGGTATTCAAACAGGCATGTTAATGTCTGTTGCCAGTTAGCTGAGGGCTATTGGTTATTCGTAGTAGGTATTTGAACTTCCTGTGGCTTACTAGACCTGGGGGAAGGTACAAATAATTTTTGGTAGATTTTTAACTAGAATTTTTAATTTTGTGTAGGCAGCGTCCACTCTTTTCGATTTCTAACTGCCAAGGAATTTTTAACGTGCTCGACACTGAACACAAGCGTTCGATCTCACTACCCAGAGATCAGGAGAATTTTCACCAGAAGATTCACACAAAAAAATCCCGGTCTCCACTGTGATTTAAACCCGCAACCTCCGGCACATGAGGCGGTGACATGGCCTCGAGTTCACTGAGCCCTCTTGATGAAGAAGATGTTTAGAATCATGTAATTGGTGTTAACTAATAGACAGCAGAAAGTTTTTTCTAAGGTAGCTCAAAGATCAAAAGATTTGAGAAAGGCTGATAAAGATAGTTTTTAATTGAAGCTGACTGCAAGAAGGTCAATTGTGGTGATGCCTCCATGCTCCTACTGGAACAAAAAGGCACAGTTTATATAATACAAACAGTACAAAAACAGACATAAGGCAAATAAACAAACCAATATTCACCAAGTTAAAATCTCTATAGCAGTTCACCTCCTTTCTGCTTACATAAGGTGTATCTTTACAGGTTAGTCCAAACATCTCAACACATAAGGAAGTTTTTAATATAATAAAACTTTGTTCACAAAATATTCTCTGTACGGTTGCCATTACTTTGAAATCACACACAGAAATGACTTTCCATTCATGGGAGCTCCTGCTAATACTTTTGGTGTTATGCACAAACAGTTCTTCTGATTGAAGACGGTATACTTGATAGAGGGATAAAGAGACGAGAGTATAAACGCTATCACTTACCAGCTATCTCCACTACTTAGACACGCTAAAATTTCACTCCAAGCAAAAGAGCAGATGATAAATATTATCTTCATCCCTACCCTGTGCTACCAGTGCCAGACATGGACATTGAATAAGGCCCAGGAGTGAAAGTTAGTCACTTGCGAAATGTGGTGCTTACGAAAGGTCATTAACAACACCAGAATCACAAATATGAATTTTCAGGAGAAGGTTGGAACAATTCCCTGCTTAAATTACATCGAGCAACAGAAAATGAAATGGTTTGACCACAATGTGAGAATGCAACCACACCACATTGTTCATACAACCTTCTATAGAAAAACATCAGGAAGAAGGGCCAGAGGTAGACAGGAAAAGGTGGAGATACATTGTAAACGAGACCTGTTGGATGACAAAAGAGGAAGAAGATACGCAAAATTACATTTCTCTGTCTACGGAGGCTTTTGGACCACCTTGTAGATTGATAAGCAGCCAGACTGTCGTGTCTATTTTATCTCTGTCAATTGTTTTAACGTGTGATTTTAGGTGTTATGTTTCTTATTTCCAGGACGTCATCATAACATAGCTCATATTCCATCAGCGACAGGTTGTCCTGTAGCTGAATATTATCTTTCCACACCTCCATATTTTCTACATCTATCTGCAGTGGTTTTGATAATGACTGCTTCAGCTAAGAAATAAATGAGAAAGCAAAAACAAAGTTTAAATGACATTAAACAACTATAATGCATTCTATCATTTCCCTACAAATTAGTGGCAAAAGTATAGAGTTCAAATGAAACCGGATCAAACTGCAACAAGTGAACACGCGTACGATGCGCATGATGACGTCACTTCTGGTTGTAAACAGCACATACCAACCGTCAAGTTTGCAAAATTTCATTATCCTCCGATTCATAGTTTGGTCAGCAGACCGTTGAAAACATGACGCAACAATATGCGCATGACCTGGTCTCGAAAGATCTTTCGTTAGCTCAAATCCATCTTTAAACATCGTTGTCCGGCTCTTCACTGTTGTCTTCAACACACTTTTGTCACCATACACTACTGCCTGAATTCTGCGATGAATGTCAACTGGTTGACATCCTTCAGCTGTTAGAAACCAAATCACCACTCGCTGATCAACTCTGGCCAGATTTTGTATCACACGCACCATGTTTTCAACGGTATGCTGAGGAAACTATGAATCGGAGGATAATGAAATTTTGCAAACTTAACGGTCGGTATGTGCTGTTTACACCAGAATTGACATCATCATGCGCATCGTACGTATGTTCACTTGTTGCAGTTTGAAACGGTTTCATAATAAATATTTATATATATATATATATATATTTAATATATATATATACATATATATATGCATATATATATATAAATATACATATATATATATACATATACATATATATATATATAAATATACATATATATATATATATATATATATATATATATATATATATATATATATATATATATATATATATATATATATACAAGTGCTATAGTACCTGGCTTCACCAAGGGAATAACAACATTATGTAATGCACATAATCTAGTAGCAAATACAAACGAAGCCAAAGAAGTTCACACTAGATAGGTAAAATTTTTAATTTTGCTGTCCTCAAAATCAGTTATGGTGTCAGCTCATGGTTCTTGTTGATCATGTCAGTATTTGCCATAACCCATGAAGATAACAGCAGATTTATTCAAGCCTCCAAGTTGGAATCCCTCATCTCAAACTTGTGTAGGAGATAACTCGTATATTGACAATTTATTTAGTCGTATCCCTTGCTAGGCTTTAAAATTATATTCAAACACAGGAGAGAAATTATCATACTCCCATAGGTAATGAAGGGGAAGACATAATAACCTGATATATATTTTTTAAATCCTTAAATATCCCTAATCACACTATTGTTCGGTACATAAACTCAGCTATTTGACATTTCCAAGTTTTTAATAACTTAATAATGTTGTTTATTATGTTAGTGCCATCATTTTTTTATGCAGTGAAGACATTTCTGGCATATTTCATGTCATTTCTTTGTTCAAACATGTCAAAATGAGTTGTTGTTTGCGAATGCCCACAATGAGTAGGTTACACTTTTGTGCGTCCTGAAAAGGACGTTAAGTGGTGAATTGCAGTAGCTTTCCTCACATCCTGAGCGTGCTGATGAAGGTGGACTGAGGTCCTCCAAGTGGTTGTGCTATGATTAGCTTAATCTGCGTGTCGCTAACTACTATGGGGATCACGTCAATCCCTCACCTCGTTAGCCAGGCTGCCATGAAAACAGCCCGTTTCCAGGGAGGGCTGCGAGGAAGCCAAGGTGAGGGTCTTGGCCAGTGTATTTTGCCTGACCCTTACTAACATGTCTGATCAGTATGTTGTGCCTGACCAGACGTTAGTCTTCCTCCCCAAAAACGTATGAGAGAATTCATTATACACCTTTAACAAAGAAATGCCAATACAACAATATATGTTGTCACCTCACCTCAAATGTGGTCTTGCTTATATTGATGTTAGCTTCCAAGACATCAATCACTGCACCATCTCTGGTAAGCTGGAGTGACACCTGGACATCTGGTGCTGCCTCTAATAACAGATTTAGAAAAATGTCTTTTAATATTATCTTTCTTCTGTATCGTTTTCAAGGTTTTTGTTGTTCTTCTGCATTCACGTTCATTGTTTATGCTAGATTTGCAAGTCCATCTTCAGGGTGACGTCCAGTCTTTTCTAGGTCAAGGCTGCACCCACGGGTTCTGCACTCTTTAGTCAGATCTGGCATTGTAGATCATTATAGGTTGGTCCCCGGAGGAAATAAGAAGGAAGACAAAATTAAGGATTTTCAATTCAAATCTGAAGCCAGTCCTGCTGTATGGAGCGGAAACGTGGAGGATGACCAAAGGCAATGACGGGAGACTGCAGGGTTTTGTCAGCAGATGCCAGAGAAAGATTCTTGGTATAAAATGATTTGACAAAGTTACAAATAACAGACTCTGGGAGAGAGAGCGTGACAAGGTAAATTGGAACAGGAAATCTTAGGAAGAAAGTGGAGATGGATGGGTCATACATTAAGAAAGCCTTAGGCCAGTATCACCAAGCAATCCCTGTCATGGAACCCCCAGGGAAGGAGACGCATAGGTAGACCAAGGAATACATGGAGACGAGATCTGGAGGTGGAAGTAAAGAAATCAGGATAAAGCTGGAAGGAAGTGGAGAAGATTGCACAGGACAGAGCTGCTTGGCGAGGGTGATAGAAGGCGAAAGATGGGTTGGTCCTTGAGTGGAACCTCTAGCATGGGAGGAAATACTAGAACTATGGCACCCCCATGCATGCCGCAAAAGATGACTAAAGAGAGTTGTTTATGGGGCTAGTAAGTTCATGGTGTAAAACAAATTGCCACAAAAATTACTACTGCCAAAGTGCTTTGGTGCAGGCTTCCTAAAGGGGTTCAACTGTAGTGGTGGCCCTATATTTATGTTGGAGTGAAGAAGGGATAAGAATAGGTTGGGCAGTTTTGAAGTATGAGATTCAACCTGGCATGCAGATTTGCTTATGTGTTATACCTTAATATACAAAATTTTGACTGCACCACTACAATGACAGGAATTATTGTAGATATCAACTTCACTGACCTGCCGAAGATGGATGTGTCGGACCGAAAAGGTGCAAATATGTCAAGCTGTGAACTAGCGACACAACGCATTACCGTTCTCCGAACTACATCCTGCTACTTGCAAAACACTGCTCAGGGCTTGGTAGCGGGATATTGAGAACAAACGTGGAAAAAAAAAAAACTTCACTGAAGTTTTAATTTACCTGGGCAGCAAATGAAACTGTAATGAATAAAACCACAAAGGCATCTTTCTTCTTCATCGTCTTTGCACGCTGTCAGACATGGACTTGAATTTGTTGAAAGTAAACAGCCGTCATCCTGAGAGTGTCCCCACTGCTACTTTTCCCCACTTTTGTGAAGCCTGTATGTTCTGTTTCCCCTTTGTCCATGTATTTGGCCTTAACAAACCTTTTGGACTCTTCTTAGGTCACACTTGAATCTGGTTGTGGTAACTTTCCACCTTCTTTACCAGTCTGTCTGCCTCCTCAATGCCTTGAATGTTACACTGATGGTACCATCTGAACTACAACTCTTCTGGGTTTGGACTGCTGGCATAGTTGACAAAGTACTGATCTTAGGTCATTTAGGTCTTTATTTTCTGGCTCTTTAGCGCTGTAACCACGGACAGGGCATCTGTCAAAAATACTACCTGGTTTTCAGTTCTTAGGCATCATTCTTTTTCTTCTTCTTCTTCTTCTTCGTACGCTGTCAGACGTCAACTTGAATTTGTTCAAAGAAAGCAACTGTCATCCTGAGGCTGTCAACACTGCCATAGAGCTTGTCTAGTGTTGGCCCTGGTGATGGCCACATGTGCTTTCTCTGGTCCTCGTATGTCGGGCAATTTTGCAGCAGATGTTCAGTGGTAATTTTCCCTGTACCACATGTGCATTCGTCAGTGCCACCTATCCTCAGTTTATTGAATAGATGGTACCTCAGTCTATTGTGGCCTGTGCGGAGTCTGAAGACCACGATCTGCTCCATTCTGTTCAACTGGTAGTAGGCATCATTTTTTGTGTAGCTTAGACATCATTCAAAGAGTCAGCCTGGCTGGGACCAACAAAGGTTGTCACCGAAAACTAAATTCCAGATTTACATAACCTGTATCCTCCTCATCTTGCAGATTGTTTCCTGAAACCTGTACTATTCTGCAGAGGGGTCAGAAGCTCAATGAAACCAGAGGTGCATTCTTACAAACCACTGGTATGACCAAGTCTGAACCAACAAAGTCACCCAATGGACAAGCCTCCAAAGAACATTCACCATGCCAAACCGTCGCTGTTTGGCTCTATTTGGACATGCCGAGGGTGGCCCCTCCCACCAGCTCTTAAAGTAGGCCATGGACATCAAGGATGGAAAACGACCCTCTTCATCATGGTCCCGCCATCTGTGGCTGTCCACACACCCCTAGGTAAGACATCATCCTCATTGAATGCAGTATGGAACTCAGCCACTCATCATGTTCATGGATTGTTAGTACAATGGGCAGTTGGTGTGAAGAGCCCTTGTAGCCTAAGCAGCCTACCTACCTAAATATTTTGGCTTGGCTTGGCTTTGTTCGTTCTCAATCTCCCGCTACCAAACTCTATAAGAGCTTAAGTAGCAGAATGTAGTCCAGAGAATGGAATGCGTTGTGTCATAGTTTACAGCTTGACTGCGATATTTGCAACTTCGGTCCAACACATCCGACTTCAGCAAGCGTTTTTTAGTACCGGGTTAGCATTCCCTCTTCGATCCCATCTCCTTAGCCAGTCTGCTCTGTTGCAGCCTGTTATCCAGGATCACTGCATTTAGGTGTAGAAGGGTCTTGGCAGCTCTAGTTCGCTGGCCCTGAAGCTAGCCGTCAACTATGGATCGCTGACCGCTGCAGCTCATGCGCTGCTCGGTGTCTTGATCCCCCTAAATATTTTAATGTTCAATGCTAAACCACTTCCAGATCTTCTGTAACCATTTCTTTGTCTTTAATGTCTATTTTCAATGTTACTCTTTTATAGCCAGATGTAGTTCTCATCTCTTTATTCATGTGATAAGATATGCCTATATCTAAATGTGTTTGATGATCTCACCTGACGTTACTATCATCATGTATCCCTTTTCACCACTCCAATTAGAGCATGATGTCACCTTCTTGTGTTAAAACACTAAAGTGTTCTTGTACATGATGAGCTTGCTAGTTCTATATACAACCCTCTTTAGCCACATTTTATGACATAAACAGTAGACTGAGGTGGTCCTACGCTGGACATACTCTGTTCAATATAGCTAGGCAGACTCTCACATTGAATTCTCAAGGGAAGAGAAAGAGAGATTGACCTAAAAACACACAGAGAAGAGAATCTGAGAGGGAACTATGATTACATGGAGAGAGGCGGAACAAGCAGCCCAGGATTGTGTATGATGGCGAGATGTGGTCAATGGTCTATGCACCAAGAGGAACGATGGGCTTTGATTGATTGAGGTGGTTCTATTCTTTCTTTCCAAAAAAGGGACCCAAGGAATGAGGATGTCTACACTTACTTATCTTTCCATTCACTTGTGCCGTTAAGAGTTGTGAGGAGCAAACATTGTCTTTATTGGGTCAAATGTTTTGCGTCAGTCATTGTTAGTTGCCCATCGCAAGTGATGATGGCGAAATCAACAGACGGTTTTGTCTTGATGATGTAACTTGTGCTGTATTTGGATTATAATGAGGAAGAAACTGCACTGGTCATCAGCTTACTCTCTGGTTCCAAGCTACCTTAGACCAGTGGCAAGACATGTCGAGATGACTGGAGACAGCATAGGATGCAGATTTTTCCTCAGGGTTTACTCCCAAAGCCTTTCCTGTAAACAGGTATCCCGCAAGGCAGCATAGATGAATTATAGTCATTGTAATTCTGTGTTATAGAATTTCTGTTATGCCATCATCATCATCATAATCATCTATCCACTTGTGTCGTTAGACGTCGTGAGGAGGTGTAGTTTTCTGTTGTGTGCCAGCTTTGTTGCCGATATTGTTGTATTGGTTAGTCCGCAGACGTTATAAGTGCCCATTTTCCTTGCTATTTTGGACCAGTGGCAAGACATGTCGAGACGACTGGAGACAGCATAGGATGCAGATTTTTCCTCAGGATTTACTCCCAAAGTCTTTCCTGTAAACAGGTATCCCGCAAGGCAGCATGGATGAATTACAGTCATTGTAATTTTTTTGTGTGCCATCATAATCATCTATCCACTTGTGTAGTGAGGAGGTGTAGTTTTCTGTTGTGTTCCAGCTTCGTCGCCAATGTTGTTGTACTGGTTAGTCCGCAGACGTTTGGGATCAAGATGCTGAGCAGCGCATGAGCTGCAGTGGTCAGCGACCCATAGCTGACTGCTAGCGTCAGGGCCAGCGAACCAGAGCTGCCAAGACTCTTCTACACCTCCACGTGGTGATCCTGGATAACAGGCTGCAGCAGGGTAGACTGGCTAAGGAGGAGGGATCGAAGAGAGAATGCTAACCCGGTACTAAAAAAATGCTCGCTGAAGTCAGATGTGTTGGACCAAAAGGTGCAAATATCGCAGTCAAGCTGTAAACTACGACACAACGCATTCCGTTCTCTGGACTACATTCTGCTACTTAAGCCCTTTCTGGGTTTGGTAGCGGGAGATTGAGAACGAACAAAGCCAAGCCAAGCCAAGTCCGCAGACGTTCCAAGTGCCCTTTTCCTTGCTATGTGTGATTGAGGTCCTTCTTTATTTCATTTTTGGCAGGTGAAAGTTTACTGGTGGCTTGCCAAGCCAATCCCAGTTCTGTGTTTTTTTTTGGTTTTTTTTTTGCGTTCGCCTTATTTATCTATTCCCCAAGGCGTGTGTGCGTTACACTGTGGTTTTTATTTTGCGCCTGTCGGCCCAGTGCATCCGACTTCAGCATGCATTTTATGTAAGGGTCTGCTTCCTCCTGCATTTTCTAAGGGTTTGCTTCCCCGGGGTAACGGCCGGTGCTGTGATGGGGATCGAACCCAGCACCTTCTGGTTGTGAGCCGTGCCACTTAACCACTACGCCACGCCGTCCCCTGTTCTGTGTTTTTGTAACAGTTCATTTATGTTTGCAATTAGCACCTCTTTTTACTCTGGTCTTTTTCATTCCGAAACTGAGGTCAGAGTAAATCACAATTTACAGAAACAATGGTCCAAAGAAAGTGCCTGTCCGGCAAGGCCATTTCCGTTCTGTTATGTTATGACACATATATATATCCATCTACGGAACATTTTTACTTGAACATTTTTAGGGTGGCTGATGAGTCAGTCAAAAATTTCACCAGTCAGCATGGTCGAACTAGAGTCATGCAATTAATGTTAACAAATTTAAACTAGGCACTAGTTCACTTTTATTTCTACAAAACAATGCATACCAAACCAAAATATATTGTATTACTCACACAATATTTCCCTATTTCCTCTTAAGAAAAAAATACACTACCTGTCGGTGGCATGGCGTTTGTGTTTTTAATTATGCCTGGTAGTTTTTGGCACTGAAATACCATTTATCAATGGCTTTAGTAGTATTTTTAAATTGTGGCAGTGGAGATCCATTTAGATTCACCAGCATAAGGTAGCTTATGTACAGTCTATTGTGTTCATCAGGTTTACATTCTCATGAGATGACGGACACATCTTGTTTTCTGTCTTCATATGTAATCAGGAGGAGAAAGACTAATGTCTGGTCAGGCAAAACATACTGATCAGACAAGTTAGTCAGGGTCAGGCAAAACATACTGATCAGACAAGTTAGTCAGGGTTAGGTAAAACATACTGGTCAGACAAGTTAGTCAGGGTCAGGCAAAGCATACTGATCAGACAAGTTAGTCAGGGTCAGGCAAAATATACTGATCAGTCAAGTTAGTCAGGGTCAGGCAAAATATACTGATCAGACATATTTGTCAGTATCAGGCAAAATATACTGGCCAAAATCTTCACCTAGACTTCCCAGTAGTCCTACCTGGGAATGGGCTGTTTTCATGGCAGCCTGGTTAACGAGGTAAGAGATCGACGTGATCCACGTAGCAGTGAGCGACACACAGATTAAGCCAACTATAGCAGAGCCACCTTCATCTGTACACTCAGGATGTGAGGAAAGCTACAATAAACCACCACTTAACGTCCTTTTTAGGGTGCACTAAACAGTAGGGAGCCGCGTAGCGCAGTGGTTAGCGCGCTGGCTTCGCATCTGAGTGGTCCTGGGTTCATTCCCCAGTTGAGGCGGTAATGTTTTTTTCAGACCGCAATGGCTCCCGGGTCGACCCAGCCTTAAATGGGTACCGGTTCAGTCCGGGAAGTAAAAGCGGCGAGGGAGAGGAGATGGCTACTGCCCTCATATAGCCGAGCCTTTGAAATGTGAGATCGCTAACACCTCACACCCCTACGGCAGTAATGCCATGGGATACTTTACTTTACTTTAAACAGTAAATCTACTCATTGTGGCATTAAACAACAACAATAACATATGAAATTAACACAATGGGTAGTTCTCACGACATTTCCAATGTCACCATTTATTTTCTTTCTTCTTCAATGTTTGTTCTGAAAAGGATGTTCTGACACTGCATTATAGTTTACAACAAGTCTGCGAAGTCTGCGCCTTTCAGCCCGATGCATTCTTCTTCTTCGTTCGTTCTCAATCTCCCGCTACCAAACCCTGAAAGGGCTTAAGTAGCAGAATGTAGTCCAGAGAACGGAATGCGTTGTGTCGTAGTTTACAGCTTGGCTGCGATATCTGCACCTTTCGGTCCAACACATCCGACTTCAGCAAGGATTTTTTTAGTACCGGGTTAGCATTCCCTCTTCGATCCCTTCTCCTTTGCCAGTCTGCCCTGCTGCAGCCTGTTATCCAGGATCACCACGTGGAGGTGTAGAAGGGTCTTGGCAGCTCTGGTTCGCTGGCCCTGACACTAGCAGTCAGCTATGGGTCGCTGACCACTGCAGCTCATGCGTTGCTCAGCATCTTGATCCCCTCAATGCATTCGATTTCAGCTGGCATTTTTTAGTTCTGGGATTGCCTTTCCTCTGCAACAGTAATCCCTTGGCAGACTACACTAATGACTATCGCACCTCCATGTGAAGACGGGAATAAGGTCTTGGTCAGCTTTGATCAGCTTCTTCACTGCCCCATTATTAAATTAACTTAACTTAACGTCTTTATGCAGGTTTAGAAGACCGCAGAGTCTGTACACAACCAGTTTCATTTACATTACCTTGCTCTAAAAGCTATGCACATCCAATTTATTCTTAAATGTATTAACTGTCCCTGCCTACACTGCCTCCCCTGGCTATGCATTCCAAGCATTGACCACTCTCTGACTAAAAAAATATTTCCTAATATCTAATCTGGACCTCTCTTTAGTTAATTTGTAGCTATGCCCTGTTGTTCTTGTGGGTGGCTGTATTTTGAACAACTTGTTATAGTCCAATTTATCCGTTCCTCTGATCATCTTATAAACCTGAATTAAGTCACCTCGAATTCTTCTCTCTTCTAGACACTGTAAGCCAGTTTTTCTTTCCTTATATCTGTAATTCTGAAATCCCACTATCAACTTTGTCGCCTTCTTTTGTATTCTTTCCAATTTAATTATGTCATAATATCTAGAAAATTTGGTATATGCTTTTACTGTGATAAACATGCACTGTAACTAACTCCTCGACCAGCAAATGGGTAATCACTATACCTTGCAAATAAATTTATTACAATATTAATCTACAAAAATTGCAGAAAAAGAAATAATTCACTTACCAAACTGAATTGTAGATGGTTCCCCCATGCTACTAGCTAGCAGTGCACAAAAAAACTACACACCTGGAAACAAAAAATAAAAATTATTATTTCTGATGGATGAGCAGTATAAATTCATCATCATCATGTAGCTTGCACTACACAGAACGTCGCTCCCACCAATTGCATTTGCATCACCTTGCTCTAAAAGCTATGTGCATCCAATTCATTCTTAAAGGCAGGGACAGTTAATGCATTTAAGAATAAATTGGATGCACATAGCTTTTAGAGCAAGGTGATGTAAATGTAACTGGTTGTATACAGACTCTGCAGGGTCTTCTAAACCAGTATAACGATGTTAAGTTAAGTATCACAGCCTGTCTGAAAGAAACTCTTTTCCATGCCAAAACTCCAGCTTCCACCACAGTCATACCTAGGCATTCCTGGATATCTTGGTGCCCTCATCTTCTTGGTCTACACTTGCCTCTTTTACCTGGCACCATACCTTCCATCACTGTTCTCTCAAGACCGTTGTGTCTCTTGATGTGACCAAAGTATTAAAATTTTCTGGCCATAATGGTATTGATAAACCAGTTCTCCTCTATGCTCAACTCTTGCCGAATGTCTATATTTGTCTTTTTCTCTGTTCAGTGTATTCTGAGGATCTTTCTGTAACATTTTGACTCGAAGGACTCCATTCTTTGTCTAGAAGTTTTGGAAATCGTCCATGAGTCAGTATAAATTACACAATTATGTAATTTATATCAACAATGAGTTGGTGCATACTAATCAATTGTTAGTTAATGGATTGTGTGTGTATTTCTCAACTGTTAGTTAAGTGATTGTGTGTACTCCTCAATTGTTAGTTAAAGAATTGTGTGCTATTTATCAATTGTTAGTTAAGGAGTTTTGTGTTACTCCTCAATTGTTAGTTAAAGAATTTTCTACTATTTATCAATTGTTAGTTAAGGAAGTGTGTGTTATTTATCAATTGTTAGTTAAGGAAGTGTGTGTTATTTATCAATTGTTAGTTAAATTTGTATTTAAATTTGTAAAATTGTATTTATCAATTGTTAGTTAAGGAAGTGTGTGTTATTTATCAATTGTTAGTTAAGGAAGTGTGTGTTATTTATCAATTGTTAGTTAAGGAAGTGTGTGTTATTTATCAATTGTTAGTTAAGGAAGTGTGTGTTATTTATCAATTGTTAGTTAAGGAAATGTGTGTTATTTATCAATTGTTAGTTAAGGAATTGTATGTTTGCACTCTCAATTGTTAGTAAGGAATTGTGTTTATAAGTGATTTCCTTGTACTAGGTCTCAGCTTTTACTGAGGAGAATGACCTGTTTCCTAACTATAGATCTGGTACTCAATTACAATCGGGCAGATTGAAGCATGCTGAGACCATTTTCCTGCCTGTTCTTCAACTGGTCTGCTATGAAATATATTTTTACAAGTTTAAAATTCAGTTTTATATCAAAATAATCAATCAGCTAATCAAAACACTGCCACTGCTTGGTCCGACATATAATAATTCTCAGTAACAAAAGTCATAAATTTTTAAAAAATTAGTTATTCACATTTTTATTTATTTACCATTTACAGTTTCTACGCCTTTGTTTCAAACCACAATGGCTGCTGTAACACTGGCCAGGTTTTGGGTTGTGCTAATGGTTGGGTATGCTTACTTACTTACTTAGTCGCTCCTCTTCTACCGTGAGGTGTAGAGGTTTGCCAAAGAGAACACCACACTGCTCTATCCGCCGTCTTTTTCCTGGCCTCTTTCCAATTCAGCCCTCTATCACTTAGGGACTGTCGTATGTTGTCTTCCCAACGTACTTTGGGATGTCCTCGGGGTCTGCGTCCTTGACTTTTGATCTCCCATGACCGCTTTGGTATCCGATCTTCTTCCATTCTACAGACATGGCCAAACCACTGTAGTTGGGACTGCTCCACTCGTGTCTGTAGGGGTTGAACTTCAAGACTGCTACGTATTGTCTGGTTACGGATCTTGTCCCTTTTCGTCACCTGAACCGTCTTTCTTAGATACCTCATTTCTGAAGTTTGTAATTGCCTTTCTTGGGCTGTAGTCATTGCCCATGACTCACATCCATATGTCAGGACAGGCACATAGGTCGAGCAGTATACATCCATCTTTGTTTTCCTGCTTATTTCTCTTCTGCTGAGGAAACCTGTTTATTGCATGGAACAGTCTACCTGCTGCTGCCCTTCGTGCAGTTAACTCCTCTTTCATTCCTCCCCTGCTGTCTATTACCACTCCTAGATATTTAAAGTTGCTGACCTGCTCCAGTGCTCGTGTTCCCGGGGTTATCTGATGTCTGTTTGGGTATGCAGTCTCCATTAATCAATGATTTCTACCATAGAGATATTATGACATTTCAATTTTTCCTCTTCTTTGTTTGTCACAACAAACAAATTGTTATGTTGTGTCATAGTTTACAGAGAGTGGCAATATCTGCATCTTTAGGTTCGATACTTTCAGTTTCAGCATAGCATATTATTTGGAACCGAGTTTGCCTTCCTCTTTTTATTCTTATTCTCATGGCTGCACAGGCGCAGTCTGTTTCCAGGGCCGCCGCTTGGAGGCGGAATAGTATCTTGGTCAACGCCGGTTCTTTGACCCTGACCCAAATAGTTAGCTATGAGTCACTGGTTAGCTGTGATCTTGTTCAGTGTGTCTTCGGCTCCTAACATCTAAATAAATATCTTCATATAGGTTTCCGTGTAAAATTGTCCAAATAGATTCTAAACATTGCCTCTTCAAAAATGTAAACAAGATCTTTTTCAATAGCACATACTTTCAAACTTGAAATGGCAAAAGATACCTGGTGATATCCTTATGCAGAAATTTAAAAAAAAGGAGGTAAAGGCAGTTCCAAAGCAGAAACACTGCTGTCAGAGATGAAGTGTTGGAGACTTTATTGTACACAGCCGCAGCTTGTTTGAGAGGTAGGGTGAACAGTTCCCTTCCTCGCAGCTATTCTTTCCATATTAGTAAGCCAGGTACCCATTTACAGGTGGTTTGAATGAAACATCCCTGTAACTGTGAATATGTGTTGAACCCTTTTGTATAATTATAGCCGAACATTTTTATTTATATTTCAACACCAATGAAGTAAAGCAGATAGCATTCGTCTTGTAAACACTTTTTATATTCTCCATGTTCTTCGCCTATGACAAGAATTCCCTTTTGTTGTACGGCCATCAGAATTAATTATATTTACTAAATATAATTAGGCCTACGTACGTTGTCGTTACGTTACGTGCATTTTCCAAACTTATTTGTAATGGAATTACCTCCATGTGACATTTAATGAATAACTACTTTGAATTCTTTTCATTTGCCCAGATAATTATTTCTCGTCAAAGTTATTAAACATAGGCCTATATTTGTTGTACTCTTGTTAGTTATTGTAAGTTCCTTGTTATAGTGAAGTCTTACTGTTAAAAGGTGGCCATGGACGATGACTCACCAGCCTTGTTTTGGCGAACACAATATAACTTATATGTAAATAAAACGACCACTTAAAAAACTTTCTATTACTCTTATCCAACATTTGTAAAGTAATATCACATAGATTTATTATACATTGTATACATTCTACTATAACAAAAAAGTATAGTCTTTTGTTTTGTATGACTAGTACATGAATTTGTAGGAATTGAGTGCCGTCTTTCCCCACCTTCTGACGGGAGTGTCCGTGCCAGTAGTCGACGACAGAGCAGAGCGAGCTGTCAGTTTCTCTGCTTCCAGTGGAATACGAACAAAATATACATGTCAAAGAATATGAACATACAAATAATATACCTCTGAGTTTGAGAATAGATGTCAGTTTCTGGTTACGTGTCAAAGGTAAAGCTTAAATAGTTACCAGTCGTAGAATACGATCAACAACGGAAACAGCCACAAAAATATTTATAAATTTTACAGGAAGATACGGAAAGTCCGACTGAGTCAACAATGGCGTATTCGGATACAATCGTGCAGATGCGGTAAGAATAGCTGTTTGGCAGATTGACAGAACGCCCGTTTCGCGCGGTGATTAATAATAGGTTTTACCTCCATTATCGGTACGATCCGATTGACCCAACCACATATGGGTGCCTGGTTTAATGTGAGGGAAGGGGCGGCAATGAGTAGAGGAACTGGTCAACCACACCAAATAAAAAGATGAGGTCTGGTACGTACCAATAACAATGAGTCCAGAAAGTTGGTTGGCAATAACTACACACTTCCCTGCCCATGTGCTTAAAAAAATGATTACAAAATAACATAAGCACACACACAAAAAACTATCAAAATAACAATGAGTTGCCAAACAGTGCCGACAGTAGCAAAAGGATATCCAATCTCTGATCGTGAACGTTTAACACGTTCGGAACCAACTCAAACACGCGAAAGAAGTGATAGTCACTGATGAGACACCAAGGTCACAGAAGGTCTCACGGATCCTGTTTCCATAAAACTGGGTGTACGACAGGGCTGCTTGCTTTCACAGAGTCTCTATAACGCATATTCTGAGATAATCATGACCAAGGTTATGCGGGGTTGTAAAAGGGTTGTCAAAGTTATTAGAATGAAAGTTAATGCCATCAAATTTACCGATGACCAAGCGATAGTGGGAGGATTAGTAACGTTGCAAATGCTGCTTGATAAAATTAATAGCACTGCCAAAGATTTTGGCATGAAAATAAACACATGGAAGACAAAGACTGGCAATATTTAAGCAACATAAGCACATAAATAGATCCATCGATTGAGAAATAATCGAACGAGTACAGAAGTTTACATATTTGGCACAAACCATAATAGAAGATGCCCATAATGAGACAGAAATTAAGACAAGGCTTGCAATGGAAGAAAAATGGCTTCAGAGAAAAACAGAAATTGCTAACCTCAAAGAATATCAGGATAGAACTGAGGCAAAGAATAATCGCCACTCATATATGTCCAATCACACTGTATGGGGGTGAAACATGGACTTTGGCAAAGAAGGATGAAACATGTTTGAAATGTGGTGCTACCGTAGAATGGAAAGGGGGAGTTGGGCGGAAAGAAGATCCAATGACGATGTGCTCAATTACGTGGGCGCACAAAGACAAATATTGCATATGATACGTCGGTTGGGTTGGCTGGGTCACAATATGAGACATGAAAGTCTTCTACAGAAGATACCAGAAGGCAAGATTGGCTGGGTCACAATATGAGACATGAAAGTCTTCTACAGAAGGTACCAGAAGGCAAGATTGGCTGGGTCACAATATGAGACATGAAAGTCTTCTACAGAAGGTACCAGAAGGCAAGATTGGCTGGGTCACAATATGAGACATGAAAGTCTTCTACAGAAGGTACCAGAAGGCAAGATTGGCTGGGTCACAATATGAGACATGAAAGTCTTCTACAGAAGATACCAGAAGGCAAGATTGGCTGGGTCACAATATGAGACATGAAAGTCTTCTACAGAAGATAGTAGAGGGCAAGATTGGCTGGGTCACAATATGAGACATGAAAGTCTTCTACAGAAGATACTAGAGGGCAAGATTCAAGGAAAGCAAGGACCGGGTCGACCAAGACTCACCTTTACAGCTCAGGCTTGCGGGGACATTAAAGTCCCAACATGTTGCAATGAGGAGAACTGCAGAAGATAGGGTCAAATGGAGAGACAAACTCAGACAACCTTACAACCAGTCTCCGGGCTGATCAACCAGAAGATAGGGTCAAATGGAGAGACAAACTCAGACAACCTTACAACCAGTCTCCGGGCTGATCAACCAGAAGATAGGGTCAAATGGAGAGACAAACTCAGACAACCTTACAACCAGTCTCCGGGCTGATCAACCAGAAGATAGGGTCAAATGGAGAGACAAACTCAGACAACCTTACAACCAGTCTCCGGGCTGATCAACCAGAAGATAGGGTCAAATGGAGAGACAAACTCAGATAACATTACAACCAGTCTCCGGACTGATCAACCAGAAGATAGGGTCAAATGGAGAGACAAACTCAGACAACCTTACAACCAGTCTCCGGACTGATCAACCAGAAGATAGGGTCAAATGGAGAGACAAACTCAGACAACCTTACAACCAGTCTCCGGGCTGATCAACCAGAAGATAGGGTCAAATGGAGAGACAAACTCAGACAACCTTACAACCAGTCTCCGGGCTGATCAACCAGAAGATAGGGTCAAATGGAGAGACAAACTCAGACAACCTTACAACCAGTCTCCGGGCTGATCAACCAGAAGATAGGGTCAAATGGAGAGACAAACTCAGACAACCTTACAACCAGTCTCCGGGCTGATCAACCAGAAGATAGGGTCAAATGGAGAGACAAACTCAGATAACCTTACAACCAGTCTCCGGACTGATCAACCAGAAGATAGGGTCAAATGGAGAGACAAACTCAGACAACCTTACAACCAGTCTCCGGACTGATCAACCAGAAGATAGGGTCAAATGGAGAGACAAACTCAGACAACCTTACAACCAGTCTCCGGGCTGATCAACCAGAAGATAGGGTCAAATGGAGAGACAAACTCAGACAACCTTACAACCAGTCTCCGGACTGATCAACCAGAAGATAGGGTCAAATGGAGAGACAAACTCAGACAACCTTACAACCAGTCTCCGGACTGATCAACCAGAAGATAGGGTCAAATGGAGAGACAAACTCAGACAACCTTACAACCAGTCTCCGGACTGATCAACCAGAAGATAGGGTCAAATGGAGAGACAAACTCAGACAACCTTACAACCAGTCTCCGGACTGATCAACCAGAAGATAGGGTCAAATGGAGAGACAAACTCAGACAACCTTACAACCAGTCTCCGGGCTGATCAACCAGATGATGATGATGAGGTGAGGACATCTTGTTCTATGATCTGCAAGACTCTGAGATGAGACTAGCAATGGGGACCAGGATTCTGAACAGTGTAACAGCTGACTGCTAGCGTCAGGGCCAGCGACCCAAAGCTGGCTGCTAGCGTCAGGGCCAGCGAACCAAAGCTGACTGCTAGCGTCAGGGCCAGCGACCCAGAGCTGGCTGCTAGCGTCAATGCCAGCGAACCAGAGCTGGCTGCTAGCGTCAGGGCCAGCGACACAGAGCTGACTGCTAGCGTCAGGGCCAGCGACCCAGAGCTGGCTGCTAGCGTCAATGCCAGCGAACCAGAGCTGACTGCTAGCGTCAGGGCCAGCGACTCAAAGCTGGCTGCTAGCGTCAGGGCCAGCGACCCAAAGCTGGCTGCTAGCGTCAGGGCCAGCGAACAAGAGCTGACTGCTAGCGTCAGGGCCAGCGACCCAAAGCTGGCTGCTAGCGTCAGGGCCAGCGACCCAAAGCTGGCTGCTAGCGTCAGGGCCAGCGAACAAGAGCTGACTGCTAGCGTCAGGGCCAGCGATCCAAAGCTGACTGCTAGCGTCAGGGCCAGCGACCCAAAGCGGACTGCTAGCGTCAGGGCCAGCGACCCAAAGCTGGCTGCTAGCGTCAGGGCCAGCGACCCAAAGCTGACTGCTAGCGTCAGGGCCAGCGAACCAGAGCTGACTGCTAGCGTCAGGGCCAGCGAACCAGAGCTGACTGCTAGCGTCAGGGCCAGCGACCCAAAGCTGGCTGCTAGCGTCAGGGCCAGCGACCCAAAGCTGACTGCTAGCGTCAGGGCCAGCGAACCAGAGCTGACTGCTAGCGTCAATGCCAGCGAACCAGAGCTGACTGCTAGCGTCAGGGCCAGCGACCCAAAGCTGACTGCTAGCGTCAGGGCCAGCGACCCAAAGCTGACTGCTAGCGTCAGGGCCAGCGAACCAGAGCTGACTGCTAGCGTCAGGGCCAGCGAACCAGAGCTGCCCCGACCCTTCTACACCTCCACGCTGTGATCACAGATAACAGGCTGCAACAGAGCAGACTGGCTAAGAAGAAGAGATCGAAGAAGGAAGGCTAACCCAGTATCCAAAAATGCCTGCTTAAGTCGAATGTGCCGGACCGAAAGGTGCAAATATCGCAGTCAAGCTATAAACTACGACACAACGCAGTCGGTTATCCGTACTACATCCTGTTACTTGCAAAGTCCTTTTCCAAGCTTGGTAGCGGGAGTTTGAAAACGAACGAACGAAGAAGAAGAAGAAGAAGAAGAAGAAAACAGTGTGTAAATGACACAAAATATGTTTTCATAAGAACCGTTTGATGAAGAAGAAGAAGATGCATAGCGATGTGGTCTCGTCTTTGGTGTTGGTATGGGTAAGGGATCGTGTGAGGAGGGGGGCGGTGTGAAGATGGATTGTAGATACATTTTAATAAGACAAGTGTTAAAAGTTAGTAATCAGTTGTCAGAAATGTGTTGCAGAATGGCAATGTCATGCAAAAAACGTGTTTTCAGTTTAAGTGACTCAGCACTTCGGTGAATTTAGTCTTTTGCATAAGGACAGCTCGTACACAAACTTTGCGGGCCAGTCAAAGCTTCCCATTATAAACTGAGACTCGTAGAGAGCCAACCTGCGTGAAGGATATACTCATTTCTTTGTTAGCCTTGGGGTTCAGACGACATTTCTTGTTAATTTCATAAACTACACCGGTATCGTTAATGACACAATCAGTTTGTGGAGCGTTTCAAAGATTGTGCATCCCAACAAATATTGTTAAAGTATGTTTCAGTACTTTTGATGTCGACCTAATGCTGTCTCGGCGGACATGCAAATGGAAATGATCGACTTGCAAAAGAATGACATTATAAAGATTAATGTTATGGACTCGAGAATACTGATGTATATACATATTATTTCATCATTATCATCATGTAAGTGACTGGAGTTGGAGTCTTCTGACCAGGTCACGCCCACTGCCCTCTGTCAGTCCGGAGACTGGAGTTGGAGTCTTCTGATCAGGTCACGCCCACTGCCCTCTGTCAGTCCGGAGACTGGAGTTGGAGTCTTCTGATCAGGTCACGCCCACTGCCTCTGTCAGTTCGGAGACTGGAGTTGGAGTCTTCTGATCAGGTCACGCCCACTGCCCTCTGTCAGTCCGGAGACTGGTGTTTGAGTCTTCTGATCAGGTCACGCCCACTGCCCTCTGTCAGTCCGGAGACTGGTGTTTGAGTCTTCTGATCATGTCACGCACACTGTCCTCTGTATGTCAGTCCAGACAGTGTGAGTAGTTTTTGTAATGATATCTCTGTTCCTCATATGATGCCTTAATCATCCGCAAATTTGATGGCAGTTACTTGTCCTTCATTTACCCTGACCTATATATAAATATCCACCCACCTTCTTCCTCTCTCATTCAACCGCCGCCCCCCCCCCCCCCCCCCCCGTCTTCCACTTTTTCTCGACGGTATGATTTCAACAGTATACTTGCTTGTGCATGGAAATTAAGTCATTTATCTAATTGTATGGGACGATGTGGCTAAAACACTGATCAGACAATGTTAATCAGGGTCAGGAGAAATATAATGGCCAAGACCCTCACATGACCATCCTCGTTGGTCGTCCTGGAAAGGGGCTGTTGTCGAGGACAACAGTCTCGCTAACAAGGTGAAGTTCGACGTTATCCCCGTAGTAGTGAGTGACACACAGATGAAGCCAAGCATTGCACAATCGCCAGAAGGACCCCAGTCCACATCATCAGCACGCTCGGGATGTCAAGAAAGCTACTGCAATCTGTCACAAGTTCCGTCCTCTTCAGTGCGCACAAAAGGATTACCAACCCGTTGTGGGCATTAGCAACCAACCATCTACCTCTAAGTTTCCCTTGTAGTACATAATGATTCCACGATGACTCTCCTTGCCTTTCTGTCTTGGGTAACCTTTCGCGCAACTCACGAGCATAGTATGTCAATTGTTTGAATAAATAATCAAAGAAAACATAATGATGCACCTAGACAGGTTTAATCTAATCAGGAATATTCAGCACGTGTTTACTATAGGGAGATGGTGCTTAACAAATTTATTGGAATTTATGGGGGAAGTTACTAAAATCATAGATAGTGAGAAACCAGTGAACGTTATTTATCTAGGTTTTGCAAAGGCCTTTGATAGAGTACCTCATATGAGATTATTTAAAACGTTAAAATCACATGGAATAGGTGGGGAAGTTGCCGAATGGATTGAAAGTTGGTTAACGGGAAGAACACAGAGAGTGGACATAAATAAGGAGTACTCTGAGTGTTGTGAAGTAAAAAGGGAAGTGCAACAGGGCTCGGTTTTGGGACCAATATTGTTCTGATATATATAAACGATTTGGACATTGATATAGGATCCATGATTGAAAAATTTGCGGACGACACAAAACTATGTAAGTGTGTCGCATCTATAGCAGAAGGGGATATATTGAGGTCGGATTTAGATCAAATTCAAGAATGGTCTGTGAGATGGCAAATGGAGTTTAATGTAGATAAATGTACAGTCATCCACATGGGTAAATCCAATATGGAACATAATTATAGAATGGGCGAAAACAATATTAGAATGATAGGTAAGGAAAGCGACCTAGGGGCTATTATAGAGCATACAGGTAAAGTGAGTGAGCAAGTCCAAGTAGCGGTTTATAAGGCCAATGCAATTTTAGGTATGATTAAAAAGAAATTTAAACATAGGAGAAAGGAAGTGATTGTCAAACTGTATAAAGCATTCGTTAGACTTAGATTAAAGTACTGTGTATAGGTGTGAAGTCCTAATCGTGGAGGGGATATAAATATGCAGAAAAGGATACAAAGAAGAAAGATAAAACTGAGTAGGATTCCAGAAGTACAGTTATGAGAAAATACTAAGAAAAACTGGCATACAGTGTCTAGAAAAGAGATGAATTCGAGGTAACTTCTTCTTCTTCGTACGCTGTCAGACGTCAACTTGTATTTTTTCGAAAAAAGCAGCGGTCATCCTGAGGCTGTCGACACTGCCATAGAGCTTGTCTAGTGTTGCCACTGGTTATGGCCACATGTGCTATCTCTGATCCTTATTTGTCGGGCAATTTTGCAGCAAATGTTCAGCGGTCATTTTCCCGGCACCAAACGTGCATTCGTCAGTGCCACCTATCTTCAATTGATTGAATAGGGGGTACCTCAGTCTATTGTGGCCTGTGCGGAGTCTGAAGACCACGACCTACTCTCTTCTGTTCAACTGGTAATAGGCATCGTTTTTGGTGTAGCCAGTACGTTCTGTTTCCCATTTGGTCATGTATCTGGCTCTAATGAGCCTTTTGGACTCTTCGTAGGTCACACTAGGATCTGGCAGTGGTAGTTTTGCACCTTCTTTTGCCAGTCTGTCTGCCTCCTCGTTGCCTTGGATGTTACAGTGGGATGGAACCCACTGTACCACTACTTTTTCTGGTGCGGACTGCTGGCATAGTTGACAGAGTACTGCTCTTAAATCATTGTTCAGTATTTTTCTGGCTTTTTAGTGTTGTGACTACGGCCAGAGCATCTGTAAACAGGACTATCTGGCTTTCATTTATTTTGCCTGTCAGCACTGCTTCTACTGCAGCCCTTAGTGCCTCTACCTCCTCTCTGAAATTGCTTGAGTATTTTCCAGTTGCCACTGACAGTGTTATTTTTCTACCATTTGGTAGGCTCAGGAATACCCCTGCCTCTCCGTTCTGTGTTGTGTTTGTTACAGAACCGTCGGTGAATGCATGGGTCCAGTCCATGCTTGGGTAGTTTTTCGTTATGTACCTCAGGGTTATGCCTCTTCTTTCTTTTTCAGTCTGGCTGTTCTTGTTTCAAATACCTGGTATATTTTCTACCACCTCTGGAAATATATGCTGCCTCCAGGTAGGTTTGCGTACAGTAGGGATGGGCTTTGGTGTTGTTAATGTGTTCATAGGGTCTTCGCTCATCTTTGCTTTGGCTATTTCTGCAAAGTTTCTCCGCTTTAGTCTCTGATGCATTGGGTGGTCTGTCAGTCTTTTGAGCTTCTCTGCTTGCTGCTGGGCTCTGCAATCTCTTCTGTCGGTCATGGATTGCAGATTTGTAATCTTTTCCAGTTCTACAATTGGCGTTGACTTCATGCCTCCTGTTATAACTCTCATGGCTTGGTTTTGGAGTTTGCTAATTTTATTAAAGTTCGCCTTTGCTGCTGTTGTCCATGCCGCAATGCCATACTCGAGAACTGGTCTCACTCTTCCAGTGTACAATTTCTTTAGTATACTTTCGTCTGCTCTACAGCTTGTTCTAGCAAGTTTCTTCATGATTGCCATTTTTTCTCTGGCTCTCATTCGGTTTCTCTCGATCTGACTTTTCCATGTCATGTGACTACCAAATGTGATCAAATGTGACTACCAGGTAGTTTGAGTTCTCGTTTGGCCGCATATATTTGCCGTTAAAACTTATTTTGGTGTTCTGGGGTTTGTTTGAAAGCGAGAATATCGTACATGTTGTTTTTTTCCTCATTTATTTTGACCAGCCATGAGTTCGCCCACTCCTCCAACGATGTTAGGGCCTACTACATCCGATTGCTTGCTATGGTGAGATTTTTTTCAGAGGTCCACATAGCCAGATCGTCTGCAAACATGAAGCTATTGACTCTTCTTGGTATATTCTCTGAGATGTTGTTTATATACACCAGGAAGAGTGTGGGTGACAGTACTCCTCCTTGGGGTACTCCCTGCTCAAGTGTCACCTTTTTGCTCATCTGCCCTTGTACTTGAACTCTGGCTGTTCTGTTTTTGAGGTAGTGGCTGATCCATCTGTATACTTTCCCACAAACTTCACTTCTTCGTAGCTTGACTTTAAGTCCCTTTTTCCACACCTTGTCAAATGCCTTCTCTAAATCCACCCAAACCGCTACTGTGTGTTTTTTTTCCTGGTAAGCATCCTCTATTTCCTGGGCTATCAGAATGATCTGGTCCTCAGTGGATCTGTGCTATCTAAATCCTGCTTTCTGTGGAATTAATATGTGTTTTTCTTCCAGATGCCACATCAGTCTGGTGTTTATCATACGCTCCATCAGTTTTCTTACACAACTCAGTAGACTGATAGGCTTGTATCCATTTGGATCTGTTCTATCTTTTTCCTTCTTTGGTACCAAGGTGACTTAATACAGGTTCATAAGATAATCATAGGAAAGATTAAATGAGACTATACCAAGTTTTAAAAAATACAACCACCAACGAGAACAAGAGGGCACAGATACAAATTAGCTAAAGAAAGGTCCAGATTAAATATTAGGAAATAATTTTTTTAGTCAGAGAGTGATGAATGCTTGGAATGCATCACCACAGGAGGCAGTGGAGGCAGAAACAGTTAATGTATTTAATAATAGTTTGGATGCGCATAGCTTTTAGAGCAGGGCAATGCAAATGTAACTGGTTGTATACAGACTCTGCAGAGTCTTATGAACCAGTATAAAAACATAATGTTACGTTTTTTAAAAGTTATTATATATACTAGGGGGCTTCAAATGATAACTTAAAATAAATTTGTTATTGTTGTAAATTTATCTGAAGAAATGAAATACAACTGAATTGTTTTTTCGACGCAGTTACTTTTGCGTTCGATATGTCCCACAGCGCCTATAAAGTGCTTGGATTCCTGTAGAACGTTCGATATGTCCCCCAGCGCTTATAAAGTGCTTGGATTCCTGTAGAACATTCGATATGTCCCCCAGCATCTTTAAAGTGCTTGGATTCCTGTAGAAAACAATTCTAATGGTTGCTGGACATCTTCATTAGACCTGAAAGTCTGTCCTCCCAATGACTCTTGTAGTCGTCCAAAGAAGTGGAAATCATGTGGCGCTGTCTAGTGAGTACGACGGACGGGATAGACACTGACAGTGTAGGTCCTCGATGGTTGACGCAGTTATACGGGCAGTATTGGTTCGACCATTATCATGTTGCAAAAGGACACCTTTACTCAAAGTCCACGTCGTTTGGATTTGATTGCAAGTCAAAGATGATTCATGAGAAGATCTGTATACGTGACACTGGTGACAGTGTTCCTCCTGGGCACGGTGTGCTCTAAAATAACGCCTCTTCCATCTTCCAAAAAGTGTCAGCATAACCTTCCCCGCAGATTGATTGAAACTTCTTCAGTTTCGGTGAGGAGGGATGGTGCCATTCCTTGCTCACTCTTTTCATTTGGGGCTCGTGGTAGTGAACCCAGATTTCATCTACAGTAACAATTCTTGCTAGAAAACCATCACCTGCTGCTTATATACTATTCACAACACCATTTACCAGCAGATTAGAAAGGCAACTCAACGAGAACCAACCGCGAGAATAGACAGGTTTAAAGAAAGACTTCTCAACCAATGACCACCTCAACACAATCAATCAGTTGACGGAGAGGGCACGACACAGCTGATAAATAGCATTTTTATACCAACTCTCTGCTAACTGTGTCAGACATGAGCTCTCACTAATGCAAACAAAGAAAAATCATGGTATGTGAAATTAGGTGTTTGAGAAGGGCTGTCGGGATCACAAGGCTGGACAGAGAACAGAACGAAGTAATCAGACAGAGGGTGATTACAAAGCCGTGCATGGAATATATGGAAAGGTAGAGAATAAAATAGTTCGGACACCTGACAAGAATGCAACCAAAGTTACCAGCTGCGCGTTTCTACAATACCAGACAGACATCAGGGTTGCAGAGCAAGAGCCAGACCATGAAAAAGATTGATAGATAACTACACCTCCCCATGTCATGTAACGACACAAGTGGATAGAGGATGCGGTTGTGCCTAAAGTAATTATACCCATTCCCCCAAAATAGTCCCTTAAATTGGTAAATGTTGAGATGTGACCTCAAGAGTCGGATAATGTACGCCAAAGGAGAACACAGGGGAATATCATTAGTTATCTATGTTCCTTCATATTTGTAATAACTTAACTTGTTTGCTATTTTTTCTGTCCAGCTGATTATTTGCATCCTGCGACAGCACTATATCTAAAAAAAACACTCTAAGGTCGTTTCATACTTCCATGTTTCAGAGCTGTACAGTGATACGACCAGATATGTTTGGTCATTATTCTGTTCCGCCGTTCGGTACTGATGCCAATTTGCGTTATACCTTTTTGTTCCTCGTGGAATGCCTTTTTTTGTTATTACGATACTATATATGATTTGAACTTCACAACAGGAATTCCTCTGTAATAATTTGTCTCAAATATGAAAACCTCCGCAGTTGCCCCTCGATGCTGATATTAATTATTTGGATTTGTTGAGCTATCTTTGCTTTTGTTTTACTAGAAATAATTTTCATAAAAAAACGCCTCTGTTGATCTTGCTGACTAGGTTTTGTAATGAAATCTGTTTCTTCTATGATGGCTTGACAATCCATATATTTGATGGTACATATTAATTCTCTATATTTTTTAACTTCTATGTTGGATTTTCTGGTAGTTGCTTTCATCATTACCTCAGAATAAGCACCAATAAGCTTGGTGATAATAACATCCATGTCTCTCTCCTGTTCTGATTGGGACAGAGCTTGTTATTTCCTCGCAGAGTAGTATATTCAAGATCCTGCTGGTTGAAGCACCGCCGGTTCGTACTGTCCCAAACCAACTCCTCATCATCATTCAAAAAGATTGCATTCAACAACATACATACGGTTGTGCAACGTAGGCTCAGGCTTCACGACAAGGCAGTGGAGATTCAAAGATATGCTTATGCCAATGACTCGAGACAATTTTATTGTATGCTGAAGGCTGTCTATGACCCTCCGTCCGCATCACTAATCCAATGTCCTTGGTGCTGACGGCACATCACTATTGACCAACAAGGTTAAGTATTTGGAGCACTGAGCGTAAGAAGAAAATGCACATCCCTTACTCAGTATTAAAAACTAAAGAGGCTACCCGATCATCTTTTACACCAGAAGTTCTAAGAGAACAAAACACAGACTACTAAGGAAAAGACCCAGCCATCTGACCAGAGAAATCCACAGAAAACATGCAGACATCCTTGAAGCTGAAACCAAAAAGTGTGAAGCACTCATTTCAGAACCTTGGACAACGAGACAGGACAGGTCCAAAATAATCCAGGTTCCAGGGTTTACGAAGGAAAGTGAGCAGTCAGCAACAGAACAAAAATTCCACGTTCTGCAAAAGTTCAAGAGAGTATCCTATGCATTGCAAAGGAAGTAGTGGAGGCAGGGACAGTTAATGCATTTAAGAATAAACTGGATGCACATAGCTTTTAGAGCAAGGTGATGTAAATATAACTGGTTGTACACAGACTCTGTAGCGTCTTCTAAACCAGTATAAAGATGTTAAGTTAATTCTTGGACACGTGTGTCCACAGATGGATTAGCCTTGGTGAACGATACATGGGGAGGCAGTAGAATCCACATCACACACTCCAATGGTGACATAGAAAATCACTCCATGCCAGCAGGAGAGACCTGTATCAATTTAAGTTAATTTGTTTATTACTGAGTTGATATCCCGAGATTAGACAGTTCAGTTATTTTGGCCATATACCTCAGTATTGGAAACCATACCAGAGAGTAATGTGGAAGGCAGTCGTTCAAGCGGCAAACGCTATAAGTGGGTGAATAATATCTGGAAAAAAGCCTGTCAGATTGCACCATTACGGCAAAAGATAGAGTACACTAGAGATCCATTGCAGCCGACCTTTGATGCAGAAATGGCACTTGAACTGAAATTCTGAGATGTCTCTCGCTAGTTCAAGTGGCGTGTCGGACTGTGAAAGAAGATAGTGGGTACGGGTGGGGAAAAAAACAGAAGATTTTTGTCATAGCAGGAGATTTCCGTTCACTTTTTTTAATGACAAAAAATAAAATGTTTAATCAGCTTTGACGAATATTTTCAAAATATTATTAAACAGTAAATGTTGTGTGTATGGACAAATCAAGGAGTAATGAAGCATTCGAAATGACGGTATATAGAAGATTGGGTGGCAGTTCTTGGAAAGAGAAGAAAATATATTTGGAGGTATTGGTCATTGGAAAAGTTGGGGGTGAAAAGATAATTAATGACCGAAATTAGGGTTAGACAGCTAGGGTCTAAGTTATTTTGGTCATATAACAAGACATACCTCCTTGTTGAAGATCATACTGGGTGGTAGGGTGGAAAGCAGTCGTTTAGAGGCAGACAATGTTTTAAGTGGGTGGATAACATCAGGAGATGGACTGGAAAACGCTTCTCAGATTGCGGCAAGAGATAAGAGCATACTGGAGATCCATTACAGCCAACCTTCGATGTGGAGATGGCACTCCCCACACTTGAACTGAACTGAACAGAACAACTCAGACATGCGCCCCCCCCCCCCCCCCCCCGCCCCCCCTACCCATCCCCCGCATGGCATTTCTTGAAATCGCCGTGGTCAACTTGTAAGCCATAGACCCCACTCACAGAAACACTTTATTGGGTGTTATAGACATCATTAATATTATTATTATTATTATTAGACATCATTAATAAATACAAAAACGCCACCACACGAGAGTTATGCAGTTAGCAATTCATACTATCCTCACAATTATATTATTATCTATTTCCAGAACAAATTGTGCACATATTCGGAAATGGCTGCCGTAAGAATGGGAGTTGTTGTTCTATCTATATTTTATTGCTGTATTAGTTTTCAAAATAACTCAGGTAATTATATAACTGAGAAAATAAACAATTTTAACTTATTACTCGATGGATACTATTTGTTTAGCGAGTGTGTAAGTGATATTAGAATTATATTTAATTCAAACATTCGCTGAAGTGAGTCAACTCCGACTCACCCGTCTGTAGGTAGGTAGATGTTTATCTTCTACTGGGAAGTGATTTAATTATAATCTTGCGACGTTTGCATAATGGGGGCTTCACTTTGATAGGAAAGTCCAGTTAAACTTTGTTACATCAAATTATGATGGCGATAAACTGAGGTTTGTAGTGCGAGTAATATTTGTTTTATCTACAATATGAATATTCAATATGACATGACTCATATCATATTATAAATTATGTTATATCTGATCAGAAATTATATGGTAGAAACATTAAAAGGGGGTGGGGACAGGCCAGTGGACCAGGAATAGTGTTGACTTTGTTGTTTACTTTGGACGGTGGTTTCTCGAAAACAATGATTGAGATAACCTAATTAGTAATGTGAGCGTATAATAACATTGTTTAGGAGTATTCAGTATATTGTTTACTTAACTTTACTATTGTATTATGTCTCTGGATTTTCCAGATATCAATGATTCAATAAATCAAAGACCTGTCAGCTCCCAATGGAGCATAGGTCCTCAAGAAATACTTGCCAAGTCTTCCTATCTAAGCCAATTCCGGCCACGTCCTGTTTGCTGTCTATATTTGCATCCAGTGTTAATTTCTTTTGACTTCCATAAATTCCTCAATGCAATGAAACCTTTTTTCACCTTCTGTATTCTTAACTGAACATCGTTTCCTGTACCTCCTAAAATGTCCATATTGCTGCCAAGCTATGTGAAAGACTCCACATTTTAACGGTGGATGGTTCCCAACCCAATTCCATGATTGTTAATTGCATTTATTTTCCAAATCTGAATTTTGTCTCTGTGAATTTCTAACCTCAATTGTAGTGACCTCTCTTCGAGTATGCGTATCTTATTTTGCATCTGGTTGTGGGTATGGGACAGAAGCGCCGAATCATTGGCAAAGTCGAGATCGTTTCTAGATTTAGTCAAAAGAAAACAAGCTGGTTAAAAAACCAGTCATGTGGATACTTTTGTCTTTTGGCCATAATACTTTGAAATTTGGCTGACGCTTAATAAAGCTACAAGAAATTGAAAACATTGAAACGTTTGCTTCCTTACATCGCTGTTCTGCAACTCTACAGCAATATTGTGACAAAATATTTGAATCCATCATCCATTTATGCATCTACATAGAAAATTTGAAAGCACTCATCGCTATTTGATAAACGTTGTAGCACCAACATCAACATTTGAACTAAACACGTGTTTGGCATATATTTATAGTTTATATGTCGAACTCTGGATTAAGCTATCAAAGCCGCTAACTTTGGGTTTATATAGGGTTGCCATTGTACCCACAATATCTCTTCTTTGGCGATTGTCCAGAAAAGGACGTTTGTGATGTTGTGTCATAGTTTACAGCTAGGCTGTGATATCTGCATCTTTAATCCGAATACATCTGAATTCAGCTGAATTGTTGGAGTATCAGGTTTGCCTTCCCACTGCGATCCCCATCCCTTGGCCTTACTACACTAATCACAAGTGCAACCTGTTTCCAGGGGCCTCCACGGGGAGACGGTATAGGGTCTTGATCAGCTATGGTTCGCTGCATCGTGCCACCATACCCACAATATTATTATCTTCTACAGACATTGATACGAGGATGAATTACAAAGGCAAGCATAAAAAAACAGGAAAAGTAAAAAGCACACGCTCATGTGTATGTATATATTAAAAAAATGTCCCACTTACGTGTGAGTCCTACAATTTTGTAAATAGAACACACTTCAGGATCCATTGTACCAACAGGAGAGACCTGTACCAATTTCAGAACTGTTGATGCAGCATTGCAGATTCTTATCAAGCAAAATACTACAAGGTAATTCTAAGACTCTAGGAGCTGACTCCAAGCCATCTCAAGCTCTAAACAAGATAGATACTCACACAAATAAAATACATCAGAAAATAGATCTAGTTCTACAGTGAATTCCAGACCGCTGTGGGATCCTTGCAAATGCCGCAAGCGACTGCAAGCAGACTTGCAATTCACAGAACTATAAAGAAGCAAAGACACTCATCAAACGATCCATGAGGACGAAATGGAGACAAGCGCAAAGAATACAAGCCAGAAAATGACAGCATAGACAAATTTGGCAGAGATGGTCAGACAAAGATTGTCAGGCTCAGAATGGGACATTGCAGACTTAGGGCCAACCTCCACAGAATGAGTCTTGGAGAGACTGCAGTGTGCGATTGGGGAGCACCCAAGCAAACACCAGAGCTGCCCTACTTATACAGACCAAAGAGAACCAGTCTGGCCAGGAGGAGCAACCATGGAAAAGCTGTAGAGGCCTGCCGAAGGCATGAAACACAGTCTTCTTCGTGAACCTAACCAGACTAGAAGCATATCATTCAGTTGATCGAAGAAGAAGAGGATCCGTTGAGTACATTAATTAATTGCGATCCACACATAACTTCATGTTTACAGTATCACCAATCACTCTTTGTCATCGTAGACACAATTATTAATAATTTAATTTAAACCTACCAATGATTTACCATTATATATCTGCCATGATGCAGTCGTGACATTCACACATTATGTAATTTTGTTAACATAATTTTGCTTATATACTTAACAGGTGTAAGTTAAAGGGTGTTTTTGTCTCGGCTCTTTATGCACTTTATATAAAATCCACATTCTTCATTCATCATGTTTGTTATTAAGGGTGGATTTTGAAAAATAAACTGTGGTCAGGCAATGCAGTTTGTTTTGTTCTGTCAAAAATTAAAATGTGTAGGTGTTTATTCCAAGTGGTTTGCTGGGATCTATGTTAATGACAAGGATAAGAATAGCACCACTGCCTCACGGAGAGAGTGTTGTAAGGGGCTTCTAACTGTTGTTTAGAGCAGCATAGATGGCGCCTAACAGGCTGCGGGTCTACCTTGCTCTAGTGTTTTAATGGACTCGCACATCAGTCAACCCCCCTCCATAGTGGAGTAATAAGCTGCACGAGCCTAGCCCGCTAAACAGGAAATCCTCCTCCTGGCTACATCCAGCTCACACCAGAGATGGGACCTGCACAGGAGCTTATGCCCCTGTAGAAGTACAGGTTGACTAAGACTAAGGTATTGACTCATATAAAAGGAAGGTATTTTAAAAACGATCAATCTCCGCTGTACTCCCAGGATGCAAATTTAACAACCTGGCACATCTGGTTTGTTCCTTCCATGATGTATGTACATGCTTGATTTAATTTCAACTGTCAAGAGCTAGCTAGTTACCTATGGTAATTTTAATGATGAGAAACTATTTTAAGAAAATTGTACACAAATACAGTGACACCTGCCAGGAGTTCCATAGGAGGTAACTGCGGAGGGTTGGGCATGGATCTGGCTAGGGCTGGAGAACTTTGTGTTTTTATTGATCCAAGTCAAGATGACTAACATGTGAAGAGTGCTTGAAAGGATGGAATAAAACAGATGAGGTGATATATATCTGTTAGAGACTCGTGCTCAATGTGGAGTTGAAGGGTTTTGATTGATGATTAGGATCAAGATGCCCAGCAGCGCATGAGCTGCAGCGGTCAGCGACCCATAGCTGACAGCTAGCGTCATGGCCAGCGCCCCTTAGCTGCCAAGACCCTTCTACACCTCCACGCGGTGATCCTGGATAACAGGCTGCAGTAGGGCAGACTGGCTAAGGAGAAGGGATCGAAGAGGGAATGCTAACCCGGTACTAAAAAAATGCTTGCTGAAGTCGGATGTGTTGGACCGTAAGGTGCAAATATCGCAGCCAAGCTGTAAACTACGACACAACACATTTCGTTCTCTGGACTACATTCTGCTACTTAAGCCCTTTCAGGGTTTGGTAGTGGGAGATTGAGAACGAACAAAGAAGAAGTTTGATGATTTATTTAGACAATGAATAGCTTAGATTCTTGAATGTTCATTAAATGTTGTTTTTTTTTTTTTTGTGCATTTGCCATATTTCTGTAATCCCTCAAGGCGGTGTGTTGTGCTGTGGTTTTTATTTTGCGCCTGTCAGCCCAGTGCATCCGACTTCAGCGAGCATTTTATGTAAGCATCTGCTTCCTCCCGCATTTTCTAAGGGTTTGCTACTCCTGGGTAACGGCCGATGCTGTGATGGTGATTGAACCCAGCACCTTCTGGTTGCGAGCCGTGTCACTTAACCACTAGCCCACGCCGTCCCCTATTAAATGTTTTAATTTGTTTGCCATTTACAAAAGACATGCAATTAAATGTAATGGAATTAGGAAAGTATGAAATTGACAATGAACAGAGTTCTATAGGACAAAAATAAAAATTGGCGCCTTTGGTAAGCATGAAACAGTTTTATTGGACATAAACAAAATACCTACATTATGAGCAAAACAGCTTCAAGGATTGAGAACAATGCAAGTGGAATTCTGAATTGACCATCCAATGCACCAGAGACTAAACAATTTCGGAAATGGGAAACTAAAGCGGAGAAACTTTGCAGAAATAGCCAAAGCAAAGATGCACAAAGACCACGTGAACGCACTAACAACACCAAAGCCCATCCCTACTGTATGAAAATCCACCTGGAAGCAGCATATATTTCCAGAGGTGGTAGAAAATATACCAGGTATTGGAAACAAAAACTGCCAGACTGAAAAAGAAAGAAGAGATACTACCCTGAGCTACATAATGGAAAACTACCCAAGCATGGACTGGACTCATGCATACACCAACGGTTCTGTAACAAACACAACACAGAACGGAGAGGCAGGAGCATTTCTGAACCTACCATATGGCAGAAAAATAACACTGTCATTCGCTACTGGAAAATACACAAGCAATTTCAAAGCGGAGGCAGAGGCACTGAGGGCAGCAGTGGAAAAAATGGTGACAGGTAAAAGGAATGAAAGCCATATAGTCCTGCTTACAGATGCCCTGGCCGTAGTCACAGCACTAAAAAGCCAGAAAAATACTGAACTTAATGATTTAAGAGCAGTACTCTGTCAACTATGCCAGCAATCCGCACCAAAAAGATTAGTGGTGCAGTGGGTCCCATCCCACTGCAACATCCAAGGCAATGAGGAGGCAGACAGACTGGCAAAAGAAGGTACAAGACTACCACAACCAGATACTAGTATGACATACGAAGAGTCAAAACGGCTTATTAGAGCTAGATACATGACCAAATGGGAAACCGAACATACTGGATACACAAAAAACGATGCCTATTACCAGTTGAACAGAAGAGAGCAGGTCGTGGTCTTAAGACTTTGCACTGGCCACAATAGACTGAGGTACCACCTATTCAACAAATTGAAGATATGTGGCACTGACGAATGCCCGTGTGGTACCGGGAAAATGACCGCTGAGCATTTGCTGCAAAACTGCCCGACATACGAGGATCAGAGAGAGCAGATGTGGCCATCACCAGTGGCAACTGTTGACAGCCTCAGGATGACTGCTGATTTTTAATAAAAAATAAAGATTGATGTCTGACTGCGTACGAAGAAGAAGAATTCTGAATTGATGAACCAGAGGGACTGATAAGGGTGGGGGGAGGGGGGGGGGGTTCCCGTGATGGAGACTGTTTAGTCATAACTTGAGATTTAAAATAATGTGTCTCATAAAATGGACTTATTTATCTGACGCAGAAGACGCGGTGAACTCATAGTGGGCTGCTTGTGTCAGGGTAATTGAACCATAGCTATCCAAGACCATATTCTGCCTCTAAGTGGGAGCGGTCCTGTAAATAGGCTTCATTTGTGCAGTTTGACTGAGAGAATATGGATTGAAGATGGAAGACAACGTTGTCAGAACTATACTTTGCTGAAACCAGATGTGCGGGCTTGAAAGGTGCAGATATTGCAGTCTCAGTTTCACTGTAAACTGTGACACAATGAAATGGACAAATGAAAAATAAGGATGGTTATTTATCTTAGAATCAACATTTGATTTTCAGTAAGGGTGAGTCTTGGTCCCCAACTTTCCTTTTTTTTCAGGATCTTGCCTTCTAGTATCTTCTGTAGAACACTTTCATGCTGCATATTGTATCCCATGTTTCTTGACTATTACCATATCCCATACCACTAACTCAATCATGTCTATATTATTATTATTCACATTTTTATTTTGGCTGCAGCAGCTTAATAGTCTTCACTGCTTCCAGAAACCTCTAAATACAATTTGTTCTTTTCTCATAGTGTTTGGAGTTCGAACAAAAGACAAAATTTACATTGACCTGTTAACGCAGAGTGCTTGCTTTAGAAATCTCAATGCTACACATCAGGCAGGGTGCACATGTAAGTATTACAAATTATTGGATTGTATTTGCTATTTCTTTAATTCAATTAATTGCTTTCATTTGTTTGTTCAGTCCCTAATTAAGAGCTGTTTAGGTTGTAACATTGTTACTCATCTGTTGATGTTTTCATGTAAAATTGTATTTTAGATTATGTATTACAGATTATCGCCTATCTTGGTAGTAATATAGACAAACTTGGGGGTACAGATAGAGAGAATTCAAATTTAAAATTCAAAAGGGGAGAGGGAATTTAGTTGCTTTAGGGAATTTATGGAAATAAAAAGAATTACGTTCACAACAAAAATACAGATCTTCAACTCTCAATGTAAAGTTCATCCTATTATATAACTCTGTAACGTGGGAAACAACAAAAACAACAATGAAAAAAGTTCCAGCTTTTATCAATGGATGCCTGCATCGAATAGAGGGAATGGGACCTAAGGTGCAACCGTCAATGAGCTGACAGCTACCAGTGACTCAAAACTATAGCTGGCTACTTGCATTAGGGTCAGTGACTCATAGCTATAGCTGGCTGCTTACATCAGGGTCAGTGACTCATAGCTATAGCTGGCTGCTTACATCAGAGACAGTGACTCATAGCTATAGCTGGCTGCTTACATCAGGGTCAGTGACTCATAGCTATAGCTGGCTGCTTACATCAGGGTCAGTGACTCATAGCTATAGCTGGCTGCTTACGTCAGGGTCAGTGGCTCATAGCTATAGCTGGCTGCTTACATCAGGGTCAGTGGCTCATAGCTATAGCTGGCTGCTTACATCAGAGTCAGTGACTCATAGCTATAGCTGGCTGCTTACATCAGGGTCAGTGACTCATAACTGACCCACTCCAAGTGGCGGCACTGGAAACAGACTGCAACCTGGCTAAGAGATCAGGGTTTGAATAGGGAAGGCAAACCAAATTACAAAAATATGCTGAAATCGGATGTGTTGGACTGAAATGCACAGATATCGCAGCCTCGCTGTAAAATATGACACAACTTCACAAATGTTTATTTCAAGACGAATGCTAAAGAAGAATAGGTTGAATAAAATGGTGTGACAAAGTTACTAATATGAAACTTGGAAAAAAAAACTGGGCAGATCCCTGTAACACTAGTCGTCTGGAGAATGCACTGTTGGATAGGACAAATAGCTGATAGCATTACATGACAATCTCTGTTCTGGAAACCTCAAGGCAAAAAGAGTATAGGCTGACCTAAACACTCACAGAGAAGAGATGGGTGTGACAGACATAAAGGCAGCAGGGATGGCGTGAACAGAACTGGTGACGATGGTGCAGGATAGAAAGTATTTGTTGAAGACCTATGCTCCGCAGAGAACTGAAAGGTTTTGATTGATTGATTACAGATTATTGCTTTGGTATGAAATTACTCAAATAAGTAAGGGGATGGCGTGGGCTAGTGGATAAGTGACACAGCTCACAATCCGAAGGTGCTGGGTTCGATCCCCATCACAGCACCGGCCGTTACCCAGGGGAAGCAAACCCTTAGAAACTGCAGGAGGCAGCAGATCCTTACATAAAATGCATGCTGAAGTCAGATGCACTGGGCTGACAGGCGCAAAATAAAAACCACAGTGCGACGCACACCGCTTTGGGGAATAGAAAAATAAGGCGAACAAAAAAAAACAAAAACTCAAATAAGCAGATGAAAGGAAAGACAACATAAAGTGAACATCTGATGGGGCAAGAAGAATAATTTAGTTAAAAAAACTTTGAGATTTGAGGGGAGAATAGAGAAATGCAAAATAAAAACCATCATGTTTTGAATTTTGTGCTTGTCATTTTGTATACAGGTTGTGTAAAGTGACCAAGCAAAACCCTACCCATTTACATGTGGTTTTAAAGGACTAATTGACACACCATCCATTTACAGATGGGGTAAAATGGCTGATATACCAGCCATTTACAGATATTTTTAAAGGACTAAGTGACACACCAGCCATTTACAGACGGTGTAAAATGGCTGACATACCGGCCATTTACAGGTTGTGTAAAGTGACCAAGCAAAACCCTACCCATTTATATGTGGTTTTAAAGGACTAATTGACACACCATCCATTTACAGATGGGGTAAAATGGCTGATATACCAGCCATTTACAGATATTTTTAAAGGACTAAGTGACACACCAGCCATTTACAGATGGGGTAAAAGGGCTGACATACCGGCCATTTACAGGTTGTGTAAAGCGAAGAAGCAAAACCCTAGCCATTTACATATGGTTTAAAGGACTGTGACACACCAGACATTTACAGATGGTGTAAAGTAAGCACCACACCAACCATTTACATGCAGTGTAAAATTTACAGAGGGTGTAAAATAACACATCAGATTTATTTTGACATTAGAGGCAAGCAGACTAACCACTCATGAATGAAATAATCTCTCATATTTGTGTGTGTGACCTTGATACTCTACATTACAGCTGATACCAGAGGAAACGTAGGCACAGTTCATTACATCCAAACAGAAGATGACTTTGAATGGATTCTGTCTAAAGGACCACATGCACCTTATGTGCCCCTGCTCAGATCAGAGGATTTCAATGGGTAAGTTATTTATTTTCTTACACATGTGAGCTACTGCACTTATTGTTATGGGAGCCTCATATTATATTTTACGTAAATTTGATGAATATATTCAACACTGTGCCGAAGTAGGAACATTTTAGATTAACAGATCAGTCAATTTTAGATAGGATAACTAAATTAGAGCACATCATTTTGTCATAGTAAATAGCTTAACCTTTAGCACGCCCTGGTCTAGGTTGGCGAGATGAACTCGGCCTACAAAATTGTAATTAAAAAAAAAAATTTTTTGTGTGCATAGAGACCTTAGCCATAGCCATTTTATTTTTATGCGGAATACGCCACCATCTACACACAATATTTTGCCTGCAAAAGTATCGTAGGTTAGATTACAAATGGTTTTTGAACAATTTTTATTCTTGTACGCCGTTTGGAGCAAGCTGACTTTTTGCGAAAGGTGAAGTAGGTTGTTGGGAAAGATCTATATCGAGTAGATCTGTTTATTTTGTTTGTTTAGATGAAAGAACTACGTTTGAATTGGAAACTTGCGTACGATGAAGAAGAATTGGAAACTAACAGTTGTGTTGATATTGACGTTGTGGTTACCATGGATGTCATATATTGACATCCACCAACATGAGTCATATATTGACATCCACCAACATGAGTCATATATTGACATCCACCAACATGAGTCATATATTGACATCCACCAACATGAGTCATATGTTGACATCCACCAACATGAGTCATATATTGACATCCACCAACATGAGTCATATGTTGACATCCACCAACATGAGTCATATATTGACATCCACCAACATGAGTCATATATTGACATCCACCAACATGAGTCATATATTGACATCCACCAACATGAGTCATATATTGACATCCACCAACATGAGTCATATATTGACATCCACCAACATGAGTCATATATTGACATCCACCAACATGAGTCATATATTGACATCCAAATGATTCACCCCCACATATTAAAAATGGGAGTGATCAAGTCTTATGTGTACTCGTAATTACTGTATAACAAGAAAACATCGCAACAACAAACATTTAGATACATCACTGGGGAGTGGATCAACACTATGAAGATAAATAAAACCATATATACAATCTTTTCTCTCTCAAACAAACATTTAGATACATCGCTGGGGAGTGGATCAACACTATGAAGATAAATAAAACCATATATACAATCTTTTCTCTCTCAAACAAACATTTAGATACATCACTGGGGAGTGGATCAACACTATGAAGATAAATAAAACCATATATACAATCTTTTCTCTCTCAAACAAACATTTAGATACATCACTGGGGAGTGGATCAACACTATGAAGATAAATAAAACCATATATACAATCTTTTCTCTCTCAAACAAACATTTAGATACATCACTGGGGAGTGGATCAACACTATGAAGATAAATAAAACCATATATACAATCTTTTCTCTCTCAAACAAACATTTAGATACATCACTGGGGAGTGGATCAACACTATGAAGATAAATAAAACCATATATACAATCTTTTCTCTCTCAAACAAACATTTAGATATTTATAGATATTACTTTTGATCGACGACTAAACAACTTTCACAAATTGGATAGTCTAATTTACCATTTTCATGAATCTTTCCTTTTGTATTGTCCTAATATTGTTCTCTCCCATCTTGTAATTATAATCTTAATTGTTTGAAGATTTTTTTCTAGGAGGTGCAAGATAATTACCTAACCTGTATGATCTATTATAACACCTAGAAATCTTTCCTTTTGTATTGTCCTAATATTGTTCTCTCCCATCTTGTAATTATAATCTTAATTGTTTGTATGTTTTTGTCTATGAGGTGCAAGATAATTACCTAACCTGTATGATCTATTATAACACCTAGAAATCTTTCCTTTTGTATTGTCCTAATATTGTTCTCTCCCATCTTGTAATTATAATCTTAATTGTTTGTAGGTTTTTTTCTATGAGGTGCAAGATAATTACCTAACCTGTATGATCTATTATAACACCTAGAAATCTTTCCTTTTGTATTGTCCTAATATTGTTCTCTCCCATCTTGTAATTATAATCTTAATTGTTTGTATGTTTTTGTCTATGAGGTGCAAGATAATTACCTAACCTGTATGATCTATTATAACACCTAGAAATCTTTCCTTTTGTATTGTCCTAATATTGTTCTCTCCCATCTTGTAATTATAATCTTAATTGTTTGTAGGTTTTTTTCTATGAGGTGCAAGATAATTACCTAACCTGTATTCTGTGCAAGGACTGCACCTTTATTCCTCAAACCTATAAATTTACAGCTGGCCCAAACAATGGGAATTTGCTCCATGTTGATAGTTTTTGATGGATAGAATATTCATGTTCTTCAACGTTTTTTCCTTCTGATCTACAGAACAAGTGTGAAGATTCTGTACCAGTCCAGCCGTGTCAATGGCATAATGGTTATCAACCTTCTGAATGATTCAGATGGATTGTCGTATCCTGCAGAAGGATTCTCCACTGTGGATGCCTGCCCTAATGATAAATACGGTATAAAATAATCTTAACCTTGAGTCTTAAAGGCATCACAAGATGGCAACAATGATAACATACATTTGAGAATGGCATTTAGCTATCAAAGAATTAATTCTAAAACAGAAAAATTGTGGCAGAGAAAAGAAAACAATTTAAATGTGCTATCAATAAATATTATCCTGTCATCCCATTTATTTAAGTATATATCCAACACTCAAGATTTGTTTGTGATACACAAGGGGATCAGGCAGGGCTGCATTCTTTCACCATTCCTGTTCAATGTATATGCAGAAAACATTATCAGGACTGTAAAGGCAGATCCAATTTTTACAGACTTCGATCCTTACACAATAGGAGGAAAGGAGATACTGGAAATACAATATGCCGACGACACAGTTTTGCTATAGAACAGCGCCAAGGGCCTAAAACAAATAATTACATCAGTCCAGAAACATAGTGAAGCCCAGAATCTCTACAGAATACAAAGAAAACAAAGATAATGATAAGACAACGGATAAGACAAACTCCAACCTAAAATCGAGATAGCTGGGAACACTACTGAACAACAATGGGGACTGTACAAAAGAAGTAAGATGACTGACTATGACAAAGCAGAAGATAAGGAGTATGCAAAACCTATGGCATAATACAAACAAAGAACTCAAACTAAAGATCTTAAGAACGTGCATTTTTTATGTGGTAACCTATGGATGTGAAACATGGACGATTACAAAAGCATTAAGAGCGAAGATCGGTTCTTATGAAACACAGTTCAACAGAAGAGTCCTGAAAGTCCTATGGACTGGCGAAAGATAAGAGTTTCCTACAGACAGGCTGTCATGAGAGCGACGTTCTGCAAAGAATATTTTACATGATGATGATCCAACACTGCATTTGGCATACCCTAACCAGCCAGAGTTCATAAAGCAGTCTAGTATTGGTTTCATCACTTATCTGGCAACTCCTATGACATTGCTAATTTGAGGTTGAATCTGCAATGTGTCTTCATTGGCAGACATCACTCGAGGGAAAAAGAACTGATATTCAATGGACACTATTATCTCAATTGGAAGACTTAGACTACACAGATGATCTGGTACTTCTGTCACACAGTCATAGCCAATTGCAAGAGAAACTTGATAGGATGAAAGTACAATCAGCCAAATATCATATGGAAGAAAATCAAGCTCCTTAACCTTACGCACTCCACATTATTTTTGAAAAAAATTTGACCTAATTAATTTTCTTAATTAGTCGCTGTGGTAGTCGTCTTTCAAAATTTGTAACTTTTATGTTTGTTTGTCAATAAATATGATTTTCTGGCTTGTAGATACACAATGCATAACGAACATGTGGGTGTTATTGTTTTTGTTGTATGTTTGTTAGTTTTTGAGATTTAAAAAGATGAAGTTGAAAATTTATGAAAATCTCTGGAAAAATTTGGACTCGACCACTAGGCCTAGTCGCTTCGATAGAAAACCATGGAAACCACAACAACGTATCGATACTGTGTTTACAATATCGCCACAACTGTTAGTTTCCAATTCAAACGTAGTTCTTTCATTTAAACAAACAAAATAAACAGATCTACGCGATAAAAATCTTTCTCAACAACCTACTTCCCCTTTCGCAAAAAGTCGGCTTGCTCCAAACGGCGTATACAAAATTAAAACTGTTCAAAAGCCATTTGTAATCGAACACACGATACTTTAACCGGCAAAAGATCGTGTATATATGGAGGGCGTAGTCAGCAGTAAAAAAATGGCTGTCAGGAGTGACTCCGTTCAACAAAAAAAATTTTTTTTCCGCACACCGTTTTTGCAGGCCGAGCTGGTTAGAAGGGATCGGACAAGGGCGTGCTTAAGGTTAAATTCAACACTATCAGCAAAGAACCATGCTTGAGGGAAGCAGATGGAAGAATTGGACACTTTTACCTATTTGGACGGCACAGTTGACGTCATGATAATCGAGGCGTGTACACAGTCTGTCCGACTTATGTTGCCGTTGCATAGCGGCGGCCGCTCTAATCAGACTTAAAAATGAATGGCTACGTAATAATAGTCTGAACAATACTGCTGTTTAATTGTAGAGAATTTCGATTTCCATAATGTATGGTTATATACTAATAATGGTGATCGTGTAATTAGTTTTAAACGTTTGGTAAAGGTTTCTTTTATTTTTCGCTTGGATTTGAAGATTCACCGATTGTTCAGAAGGGAGAAGTCAAGTTTCTGCAATGGATTTTTCTGAGGTAGATCTGTTTAGATTGTTTATTTAAATACAATAATTACAATTATAGTCGAAGTCACAGGCATAGCCATTGCGACAAACATCAGTAATCCGTTGTCTGTGATTTAAAAATTTTAACGAAGGAACGCTGAAAGTGGGAGAGTATATGATACTAACACACACACAACAAAAACAATAAATTCTTTATTCATTTATTTCTCCACTCATAAAATAATTAAATCAATAGACCATCAAATCAAAATGTTACAGGCTTTGAAAGTAGCAACCATAGTTAAATGGCAGGACATCCTGAAAAATAATGCAGAGGCGGGAAATTGCATCCATTTTGTATGCAGAATGGTAAAGGTTAACTTCATTAGGCTGTCTGTCCATTAACATGGCTTTGTGAGGCTCTGGGTACATTATTCTGACTTCATTAGCTGCCTGTCCATTAACATGGCTTCGTGAGGCTCTGAGTACATTATTCTAACTTCATTAGGCTGTCTGTCCATTAACCTGGCTTCGTGAGGCTCTGGGTACATTATTCTGACTTCATTAGCTGCCTGTCCATTAACATGGCTTCGTGAGGCTCTGAGTACATTATTCTGACTTCATTAGGCTGCCTGTCCATTAACCTGGCTTCGTGAGGCTCTGGGTACATTATTCTGACTTCATACGGCACTGGGTGCATTATCAAGACTTTATTAGGCTCTTTGTCCATTAACCTAACTTCATGGGGACATGATGAGGCTAGCAACCTCATCCAGTAAAACCATTGCTATAAAATGGCCATGGCAAATGCTCAGATATATGCTCCATGTAAAGGGTCCATCTGTAGCGGTGGTGCCGTGCTTCACTTTGTGCAGAGAGACAAAGCAATCATGTGAAGCAGTGTAGAATAACCTTCTGGAATCAAAGATAACTGTAGAAACACTACCCCATATTTGATACAGGAATCAAAGAAAGCTCTAGAAACACTATCCCATGTATGATACAGGAATCAAAGAAAGCTCTAGAAACACTGTCCCTTATATGATACAGGAATCAAAGAAAGCTCTAGAAACAATACCCCCATATATGATGCATAAATCAAAGAAAGTTCTTGAAACCCTATAACATATATAAAACATTGAATAAATAACAGTTTTCCTGGGGATCAGAAGAAGATGAAGAAGAAATACAGTATTAACTTTTGTTTCCAGGTATGTACAGTGAATCAGATTTCAAGGACTGCAGAAAGGTCAAATGGAACCCACCTGGAACCTCACTGCATTTCCAGGATATTGGGATTCCAATCTTTGCTTTGTCTGAGCCCAAGGATGTACACACAGTGCTCAATGAGGTGCGTGCTATTTTATAGAGTTTTCATTTGGCAGAGTTTCTCTTGCAGCAAATGGACCAGGTTTGTAACCTACATCACAGTGTCTCACCATTTGTTGAAGTCTAGCATTTCGCTGTCCAAACCAGCTTTTAGGAGTTTGATGAGATCAAGATGCCGAGCAGCGCATGAGCTGCAGTGGTCAGCGATCCATAGCTGACTGCTAGCGTCAGGGCAGGCGAACCAAAGCTGCCAAGACCCTTCTACACCTCCACGCGGTGATCCTGGATAACAGGCTGCAGCAGGGCAGACTGGCTAAGGAGAAGGGATCGAAGAGGGAATGCTAACCCGGTACTCAATAAATCCTTGCTGAAGTCGGATGTGTTGGACCGAAAGGTGCAGATATCGCAGCCAAGCTGTAAACTACGACACAACGCATTCTGTTCTCTGGACTACATTCTGCTACTTAAGCCCTTTCAGGGATTGGTAACGGGAGATTGAGAACGAACAAAGCCAAGCCAGCCAGGAGTTTGATTCCTGTTATTTCTTGTGTGGTTTTGTAACAGTAGCACAGAATTAATGTACGGGTAGAGCATTTGCTTTTTATGGCAAAGGGACAGGGCGCGAATCCTGCATCTCTGTGCTCCAGATGTAAATGGGTACCTGACATACTACTTTTGCTTGCTTGAAAATGTAATGTCTTTATCTGCAATGTTGTTTCGTGTATAAACTTCACTGTCTCATGTAGTTTGCATACATAAAGTTTCTCTTTAAGGGTTGTTTCTATGGTTGTTCCAGTGCGTTTTTTTCTGTATATCATATTCGGGGCAGTTCCGAAGTCTGGAGTGCCTGTCCACACGCACACATGGCAAAGTTAGTTGTGTCCTGTTCTAAGATACAACACAACCGTTTGCTTTTGTCTATCTTACTGTAATTGTATTGTGTTAACCTTTTGAACCCTCGCCACCTGGTCTGTTAACCTTAAGCACGCCCTTGTCCGATCCCTTCTAACCAGCTCGGCCTGCAAAAACGGTGTGCGGAAAAAAATTTTTTTTTTTTGAACGGAGTCACTCCTGACAGCCATTTTTTACTGCTGACTACGCCCTCCATATATACACGATATTTTGCCGGTTAAAGTATCGTGTGTTCGATTACAAATGGCTTTTGAACAGTTTTAATTTTGTATACGCCGTTTGGAGCAAGCCGACTTTTTGCGAAAGGGGAAGTAGGTTGTTGAGAAAGATTTTTATCGCGTAGATCTGTTTATTTTGTTTGTTTAAATGAAAGAACTACGTTTGAATTGGAAACTAACAGTTGTGGCGATATTGTAAACACAGTATCGATACGTTGTTGTGGTTTCCATGGTTTTCTATCGAAGCGACTAGGCCTAGTGGTCGAGTCCAAATTTTTCCAGAGATTTTCATAAATTTTCAACTTCATCTTTTTAAATCTCAAAAACTAACAAACATACAACAAAAACAATAACACCCACATGTTCGTTATGCTATTGTGTATCTACACACCAGAAAATCATATTTATTGACAAACAAACATAAAAGTTACAAATTTTGAAAGACGACTACCACAGCGACTAATTAAGAAAATTAATTAGGTCAAATTTTTTTCAAAAATAATGTGGAGTGCGTAAGGTTAAATCCCATTCCCCTGTGCTCCTGAGAAAATATGCACAAGGTAGACATTTGAGGAAAGATATTTACCATGACAAAACTATGTGCTCTAATTCCATTATTCTATCTCAAACTGACTGACCTGATCATCTCCAATGTTTCTACTTGTTATGCCAATAAATTGTGGAATATATTTATTGAAGACCGTCCTATACCAAATGAACTTGATACATTACGTCAGATACACCAACCTTTAACCATAGTCTGCGGGACAAGAATAGTACTAGCTTGATCACACTTGTTGGGGGATTCTGTGGCGAAGTGGTTAAGCCGTTGGCCTTGTGATCAGGTGGTGTGGGTTCGACTCCGGACTTCGCCGTCTTTTTAATGGATGCTTGATGCAGAGTCCCCTGCATCTCGTAGTCGCCCCCTAGTCGTCTTGTCCTTGACTTGCCACTGGGGTCGGGCGGCACAAGACGAGAGAGTTAATCCTTACTAAAAATAGCGCTAGCAAAATTAATTATGCCATCATCGTCTACGATGGACGGCAGCCTTTGCCTTTGCTTTGATCGCACTTGTCATTCAAATAATCACTTGTCTTTTTCGGAATAATCACCATCAAAATCCAATTTAACAGCCTCCAAATCCTTGAGAATACTTTCAACAGCTTGATCTGCAGTTAGTCTTTTGTGAACAATCATTTCCAAAATTGTCAAAACTACTTTCTAACATGAAAATCACAGAATTCATAGACACTATTTTGCAGATGTTACCATATTTGTTTTCAACGGAAATGTGTGTACTGTGTAGGTGTCACGATATCATAGCCAAAATCTAAGCAGTACTGCCGAAATACGCCTCAGAATAATGGCTCATCCGTCATACCAATTCACCTGCTGGTCAAATGTGCAGAACTGAAAGGTGTAAATATCGCAGTCAAGCTGTAAACTATGACCCATTCCATTCTCCTGATAAAATTCTGCTACTTGCAAAGCATTTGGTAGCAGGAGATTGAGAACGAACGAAGAAGAAGATTCCGATTCATGGGTGGCTTGGGGAGTGTGATATTTACACTTGCGCCGGTGTCACAGGTTCAAAGAGTTAATGTCGGTGTCTCTCTGATTGATTTGATCCTTTTCTACTGTTGGTATGTAATTGGTACAACCGGTTGCTCATCTGCAGCACCCTCCTTTGCTAGTCTTAACTTAACATCTTTATACTGGTTTATAGAACTGCAGAGTCAGTATACAACCTGTTTCATTTACATTTCCTTGCCCTGAAAGCTATGCGCATCTAATCTATTCTTAAATGCAGTATTTGTCCTTGTCCTTGCCTCCATTACTTCCTGTGGCAATGCATTCCAAGCATTCACCACTCTCTGACTAAAAAAATATTTCTTAATCTCTAATCTGGACCTTTCTTTAGTTAATTTGTAGCTATGTCTTCTTGTTCTTGTGGGTGGCTGTATTTTGAAAAATATGTTATTGTCTAATTTATCCTTTCCTTTGATTATCTTATACACCTGTATTAAGTCACCTCAATATGCTTCTCTTTTCTAGACACTGTAGGCCGGTTTTTCTGAGTCTTTCATATAACTAATCCTGGAATCACACTATCAAATTTGACGCTCTTCTTTGTATCCTTTCCAGCGTGTTTATATCTTCTCTACGATAAGGACTCCACTCCGGTACACAGTACTCCAATCTAGATCTAACTAATGCTTTATACAATTTGATAATCACTTCCTTACTCCTATGTTTAATATTTCTTTTTTCATACCTAACATTGCATTTGCCTTTTTCACTGCTACCTTGACTCCCACTCATTTTACCTGTATGATCTATTGTAAAACCCCCCTCCCCCCGGTACCTTTTCTTTTCAATGTCCAAATCGTTTATATATTTATCAAGAACAAAATCGGTCCCAATACCAAGCCCTGTGGCACTCCACTTTTGACTTCTTATCACTCAGAGTACTCCTTATTTATGCCCACTTTTTGTTTTCTTTCTGTTAACCAATTTTCAATCCATTTGGCAACTTCCCCACCTATTCCATGCCCTTTATTTTTCTGGTTTTTCACAAAAAACACTTGGCATACGATTAGGGAAGCAAAAGGCAGTGAGGGAAGGAACTGGCCACCCTACCTCATAAAGGCTGCTGCTTAGTAAACTGAAGTCTTTAATAATGTCATTCCATGGCAGTAGCTGTAACTTCTATGGGACAAACTTTTACTTTATAGCAGTGCTATTTATATGGTGAGCTTGTCAATCACACTCAGCCTTCTTTGGTCTGCTGTTACGATGGGCAAGGAAGGAAACAGTGGCCCTGTTCTGTTTGCCCCAATAACCACCCGTGTGGTCAGAAAGCATTTGATATTTGTCTTCGTATATAGTCTCGTCAACCTGTACTTCTGTACACCTGTTCAGGTGTTTGTTTAGTGGGATGTGTTGGGTTCTCGGTCGGAAAATGGTTCTCTGATCTTTCCTTGTGAGTTGATTTACACTGTCATTTGGACTCGGGCTTGTAGACCTCCCTTCTCGTGTTTCCCATGGCTCATCTGTTCAGCTAAGTTTCTTTGTTTGCTGATCTTATGAACTGTTTGTAAAGTTGTTCTGTGTGGCTGTTCTTTTATAATTTTTACTAATTATTTTTCAGTGTTTCTATCCATTCAACAACAAGTCTGTCAGTTACCCAGTTTGCGCTGCAGAGGTCAAGTCTCGGATGGATGCTGCTGTAGACTCCATCACATGCATCCGTCGGTCCAACAGATTTGCTATTAGCCTTTCTGGAACTTCGAAATACTGCGACCCTTTGGGAGATAAAAATGTTATTGTGACAATGAAGAGCATAGCTCAGAATGAAACTCGTGACATTGGATCTGTTATACTGGTTGGAGCAAGGGTGAGTTATGTCATCATGTGCAGAATCTTGTGTTATAGATGATCTATTTCTTTCACAACCGTGAGCATTTCAGATGTCATTCGATGACAGTTCTTACTCAGTTCAGTTCCGGTGTCATTTCCACAATGAAGGTTGGCGGATCTCTGATATCCGCCAAGCATGTACCCAAAATTTACAAATTGTCACAGAACACTGATAGTGTTTCGTATAAGATCGTCATATCTGTTAATTTCCCTTACAAACCTATTGATTACTTCTAAATAAACAAATGAAACACATATACCTCAGAAAAATAATGTGTTGCAACAATATAAATTCATCACCCTCAAAAATTGGATAATCTTCCAGTCAGAGCTAAAAAGAGAATAAATCGTTTCAATATTCTCTTTCAAACAAAACTAGCTATATTTCTTGTTTAGAACTATCATGACAGAAGTGTCTATTTTTAGATTCAAATACCCACGTGTTCAACTGGTGTAAATACGACAATGCTCTGAAATAGTAGTAGAGCGGAATTTTTTAGTGACGTGAAAAGACGCCAATGTGTGTTAAAGGTTAACAAACTCTCAGATCCCTGATAAAGACTCAGCTCTGGAGTTGCACACCACTGTTTCAAATTAGATATATGTATAACAAAAATTGTGTGCAATTCAAGATATTCAACCTATCTCTCTTCTCTTTCTTGGGTAGTTGGACTCAACATCAATGTTCCAGAATGAGTACCAGGCAGCCGACACGACTGTTGCTGGAATTGTGACTCTGTTGGCAACCGCTGAAGCCCTTTGGAAAGTGAAGGACATCATCAGAAGTAACGAGACGGCTAAGGACATCATGTTCGCTTTTTTTAACGGTGTAGGTACTTTGTGATGTCTAATTTTTTAATTTATCACTGAATGTTTTTGTTGTATACATATTTATTGAGGCAGCATGAAAGCACCACACATCGCTAGTGTTGACATTCATCAACTGCAAAAATGTGTTGGACTCAGTTTAACCACAATGTGTGGAAAGCTCTGGAAGAGCAGGGAGTCAATGCTGGCTACATAGACATGTTGAAACGTTGCTATGATAAATTCACCACCATCATTTGTCCCTTCACACAACCAATAACTATCGCCACGGAGAAAGGTGTTCAACAGGGCGACCCCTATCTCGACCAACCTTTTCTCTAGAGTTGGCGATGAGACATTATAACCGGAGTGAGTGCGGCATTGACATAAACGAGTGATTACTCAACAACTTAAGATTTGCTGACAATATCACAGAGACGCCCGCCGAAGCGACACAGATATTAACATCGCTGGAAGCGGAGGGCAAGAAAGCGGGCCTCACCATAAATATAGAAAAAACAAAAGCTATGCACAGCCGTTTTACGGAGCCCAGCCCACGGCATTTAGTGGATGATGTGTTCAGCATCACACCTGCTGTCTTTACTTCCTGGACTGAACCTGTATATATACACAGATATAAATATACACATTACTTACACACACAAGTATAGATGCGTACTTGTGCACACATACAGATATATACATTACGCACATATAGAAGATGGAGCATGAGTGTGTACTCATGCATATACTACTAGAACCATCAGCATTCACACATTGATAATCTGAGCACTTATGATACCGCCTGCTTCTAGGAGCACAAACCAGAGCTAGGCTCTCGATCATAATGTTTCACCTGATTATTATTGTTCATCACTTCCCACTTACATCTGTAAAACCAGATATGTTTTTGTTTACTAACTAAATTTATTTGGTTTTCCTAACAGGAGACATTTGACTACATTGGTTCCAGCCGTATGGTGTACGACATGAACCTTAACAAGTTCCCCCAGAATTACATCACAGACGCATCTTCTCTCCACCTGCATCACATTAATCTCATACATCTGAACCAGATTGTTGAGCTAAATCAGGTCGGCCGTCGGGATGATGGAGGCAACCTTTGGGCTCACACAGATGCCCTCAACATGCGCAATGAGTCAGAACAGGTGAGGAATCTAGTTGTATGGTTTAGATATGAAAATTAAGAGTAAGATTTGAAGGAGGGGCTTTCAGCATTGGAATTATGGGTAAAATATGAACAACTGGTTTTAGAATTTATTTTATGAGTATGTTGTTGTTGAATGCCTACAATGAGTAGGATTACTCTTTCGTGCGTTTTAACCTTCACCATGCCACATAATTTTTGAAAAAAATTTGACCTAATTAATTTTCTTAATTTCTCGCTATGGTAGTCGTCTTTCAAAATTTGTAACTTTTATGTTTGTTTGTCAATAAATATGATTTTCTGGCGTGAGGACACACAATGGCATAACGAACATGTGGGTGTTATTGTTTTTGTTGTGTGTTTGTTAGTTTTTGAGATTCAAAAAGATGAAGTTGAAAATTTATGAAAATCTCGGAAAAAATTTGGACTCGACCACCATGCCTAGTCGCTTCGATAGAAAACCATGGAAACCACAACAACGTATCGATACTGTGTTTACAATATCAACACAACTGTTAGTTTCCAATTCAAACGTAGTTCTTTCATTTAAACTAACAAAATAAACAGATCTACTCGATAAACATCTTTCCCAACAACCTACTTCCCCTTTCGCAAAAATTCGGCTTGCTCCAAACGGCGAATACAAAATTAAAACTGTTCTAAAGCCATTTGTAATCGAACACACGATACTTTAACTGGCAAAATATCGTGTATATATGGAGGACGTATTCAGCAGTAAAAAATGGCTGTCGGGAATGACTCCGTTAAAAAAAAAGAAATTCCGGGCACCGTTTTTGTAGGCCGAGTTTGTTGTTTCTCTTTGAACATTGGAGTGCTACAGGTTAAAAAGAATGCTAAATGGCGTGTTGTCCTAGCTTTCCTCAAATCCCGAGCGTTATGATGAAGGTGGACCAAGGTCCTCCAGGCAATTGTGTTATTCTTTTTTTCATCTGCGAGTCGCTCACTAGTACGGGGATCACATCTTTCGCTCGCCTTGTTAGCCAGCCTGCCATGAAAACAACCGTTTCCAGGAAGGGCTATGAGGAAGACAAGATGAGGGTCTTGTCCAGTGTGTTTTGCCTGAACCTGACTAACATATCTCATCACTATATTTTGCCTGACCAGACGTTAGTCTTCCATCCCATTTTAAAATATGGTCTAGTTTTAGTATGGAAATTATGGGCAAATGTGGTCTAGTTATAGTATCAAAATTATGGGCAAAATATGGTCTAGTTTTAGTATCAAAATTATGGGCAAAATATGGTCTAGTTTTAGTATCAAAATTATGGGCAAAATATGGTCTAGTTTTAGTATCAAAATTATGGGCAAAATATGGTCTAGTTTTAGTATCAAAATTATGGGCAAAATATGGTCTAGTTTTAGTATCAAAATTATGGGCAAAATATGGTCTAGTTTTAGTATCAAAATTATGGGCAAAATATGGTCTAGTTTTAGTATCAAAATTATGGGCAAAATATGGTCTAGTTTTAGTATCAAAATTATGGGCAAAATATGGTCTAGTTTTAGTATCAAAATTATGGGCAAAATATGGTCTAGTTTTAGTATCAAAATTATGGGCAAAATATGGTCTAGTTTTAGTATCAAAATTATGGGCAAGATATGAAGGATTGGTTTAACATGGAAATTATGGGTAATATGTAAGGACTTGTTTTAGCATGGGAATTGTCGACAAAATATGAAAGGACTGGTTTTAGCATGGAAATTATGGGCATTATGTAAGGACTGGTTTATTTCTGAGGATGATTAATAAGTTGTGACTCTCAAAATTGTCAGGTTGCCCAAATGATTAAGATCTTGCAAGAGGTTGGCAAGCACTGGAATGTGACCATCATGGAAGCTGAAAAGGGTCAACCATTGCCACCAGCTTCTACGCAGAGATTTCTTAGGAGCATGGCTGATATTCCTGCAGTAGTCATCACTGATCACCAAGGAAGTTATACCAATAAGTAGGTTGCTTTCAGTATTACTGCGTTCTCAAGATAGCCTCTTCAGAGCTGCAGTCTCTGCCTCGATCTCTACTCTCATACTGGATGTTATTATCACGTATGCCCTTCTCAGAGCTGCAGTCTCTGCCTCGATCTCTGCTCTCATACTGGATGTTATTATCACGTATGCCCTTCTCAGAGCTGCAGTCTCTGCCTCGATCTCTGCTCTCATACTGGATGTTATTATCACGTATGCCCTTCTCAGAGCTGCAGTCTCTGCCTCGATCTCTACTCTCATACTGGATGTTATTATCACGTATGCCCTTCTCAGAGCTGCAGTCTCTGCCTCGATCTCTGCTCTCATACTGGATGTTATTATCACGTATGCCCTTCTCAGAGCTGCAGTCTCTGCCTCGATCTCTACTCTCATACTGGATGTTATTATCACGTATGCCGTTCTCAGAGCTGCAGTCTCCGCCTCGATCTCTACTCTCATACTGGAAGTTATCACGTATGCCCTTCTCAGAGCTGCAGTCTCTGCCTCGATCTCTACTCTCATACTGGAAGTTATCACGTATGACGGTCTCTGCCTCAATCTCATACTGGAATAATGATCATATATGACCTTGTCCGACCTGCAGTCTCTTCCCCAGTCTCCATTTTCATACTGGAAGTTACCATGTATGCCCTGTTTGAAGTTGCACTCTGCCTCGATCTCTATTCTCATACTCAAATTTATCACGTATGCCCATCTCAGGTCTGCAGTCTGTCTCTCCATTCTCATACCTAGTTATTGTCATTTATGCCCTGCTCTGCTTGACAATGACTTTGTCAGTCCATTTTAGTAGAGAATTGCCATCCAAATTTCCCAGATTTTGTCATTTTAGCAGAGAATCGTCATCCAGATTTCCCACTATGCAGCACAGAAACAATAGTATGTTAAAGCTGTACCCAAAATTGGTTTTTAATATTGTGCCAAATGCAGCGAGGCATTTAAATATGCTTGTCACATACACTAAGTTGTGTTCCAATAAGATTACTGACATTTTTAATTGTTATAATATAACCAACAACAACCATGTGATAGTTAAAACTGCTGCATCGCAAAAATGTGACAGTTTTGGTACAAAAAGCAACTACTTAATAGTTTTTATAATGCAGTTCAAGGATCGCTTGAAAAAAATATCCTTGAGATTTCTTTTAGATTGTTAAAACAAAATTTAATGGACGAACAAACCAAAATGTTAGCACCAGAATTGACAAGGCTAAATTTGCTTTCAACTCCCTTTGCCCAATATGGAACTCAGCAGCATTCTCCATGGAGAATAGGATTAGGCTTTTTTAACATGAATGGATTCTCCATAAGTAAGCCTACCTTATCGAGGTTGGAGTGCTTGCACGTCCCAATAATCTAAGATGCTATGCCGGCGGGAGTTTTACTCCTGACAGGGTCACTCAAGCTGGACAGGTCCTTGAAGAGGGGCCAATCAAAAGGACTGAGGATTAGGTGGAGCCCTATAGGTGTAGCTGTAGAACCCACCGGCGAGTGGTATACTTTGGGCTGCATAAATCGTTCCCCACTTTATAGGTGAAATGCATTCTTGTCTCGTTCTTTACTTTTTGTCCTCTATCATTTATCCCATGGATGACAAAGAGATGCAGACCAGCGGACATTGCACCTCTGCCCTTTTGTGATGATCTTCCAGGTGGCGGGGAATGCCAGACATACCATCACTACAGATGGGCTGGCAAAACTGACGGAAGAATGATGAGATAGTCGACACAGATGAATATGATATGTCCCTGGTAGGACATGACGACCCTGGGACACACTGGACTGCCTCCCCTCCCTTCGGGGATACTCGAAAGATGCATTTATAAACCCCCCCCCCCCCCCCCCCCCCCACCCCACCCTCTCACAATCATAATGCCTCTAAGACAACAGACTTTATACAAGATTGGACGTCGCCTCAACAATTCTAAGGATATCTAAGGTTATCACATAAACTCTGCTGACCTTCATTGTCGCTTGCTTCATGATGGATGGCCAGAAGTATTGACAAACACAGATCTGTGGGAAAGGACATGGCAACAACCAATACAGCAGGAGATTGGAGAGAGAAAGGGGAGATGGATAGGACACTCAGAAAGAAGCCAGACAATACAAATTCAGATATGCGCTGAATTGGAACGATGCCCTGACCGTAGTCACAGCACTAAAAAGCCAGAAAAATACTGAACTTAATGATTTAAGAGCAGTACACTGTCAACTATGCCAGCAGTCCGCACCAAAAAGGGTAGTGGTACAGTGGGTTGCATCCCACTGCAACATCCAAGGCAACGAGGAGGCAGACAGACTGGCTAAGAAGGTGCAAGACTACCACAACCAGATACTAGTATGACATACGAAGAGTCAAAACGGCTTATCAGAGCTAGATACATGACCAAATGGGAAACCGAACATACTGGCTACACAAAAAACGATGCCATTTACCAGTTGAATAGAAGAGAGCAGGTCTTGGTCTTCAGACTTCGCACTGGTCACAATAGACTGAGGTACCACCTATTCAACAAACTGAATATAGATGGCACTGACGAATGCTCGTGTGGTACAGTGAAAATGACCGCTGAACATTTGCTGCAAAACTGCCCGACATACGAGGACCAGAGAGAGCAGATGTGGCCATCACCAGTGGCAACACTAGACAAGCTCTATGACAGTGTCGACAGCCTCAGGATGACCGCTGCTTTTTTCGAAAAAATAAAGGTCGACGTCTGACAGCGTAAGAAGAAGAAGAAGGAACCCACAGCGAAAGAGAAGAGTGGGAAGGCCAAGAAACACCTGGTGATGAGCAGTTGAGCAGGAAGTCACTTCTATTATCATGGAAATTGGTACATAATATGAACAGAGCTGCTGTTCTGGCCCTATGCTCCTAGGGGGACCAGACATAAGTAATGCACGCTCATTGCTACATGAAATGACTGCTGACTTTTCGAACCATGTGTCTATCAACATTCTCTGTGAAAAGGCATCTGTTGTCTAACAATGTGATGTCAGTGCTTCTTCATCTTGGGATCGCAACTGTGATGTTTACACCGTCAGACATGTTCCTGTGATGAACTCGACCATTGTTTGGAGTTTCTCCTTAGCTGTGTACAGTTTTGAGTTTAGTATTGAACCGTTGGGCCAGTGTATCTTCCTAAACTGGTCATACAGGGAAGTCCTGCTCAGCAGTTTTGTTCAGTTAGTCCATGTGGACAGCAGTGGTAAACAGTCCTGCTTGTACTACTTGTACTCGATTGCAGTGTACGTAAGAGGCTAAAGAGGCAGCAGTTAGTTGCACTCATATCTGGCTGTTTGTATCAGGGTCAGTGACCCATAACTGACCAAGACCCTTTTCCACTTCCAAGTGGTGGCCCTGAAAACAGGCTGCAACCATGCAGTCTGGCTTAGAGATTAGGGATCGAAGAGAGAATGCAAACCTGAGCCTGTAAATGCCACGCTGAAAGCAGATGTGTCGGATCGAAACGCACATATATTGCAACCTCGCTGCAAACTATGCCACAAATGTCCTTTTCAGGACAAATGTTGAAAAAGCAGATTGCAGGGTTGTTGTTGTTTGCAAAAATGTCCACAATGAGTAGGTTTACTCTTTTGTGCGCACTGAAGAGGACATCTTTTGCGCGCGCTGAAGAGGGCATTAAGTGGTGGGTTGCAGTAACTTTCCTTACATCCGAAGCGTGCTGATGAAAGTGGACCATGGTTCTACATGCTTTTGTGCTATGCTTGGCTTCAACTGCATGTCACTCACTACTATGGGGATCACGTCAATCCCTCACTTTGTTAGCCAGGCTGCCATGAAAACAGCCCGTTTCCAGGGAGGACTGCGGGGAAGTCAATGTGAGGGTCTTGGCCAGTATATTTTGCCTGACTCTGGTTAACATATATTTTGCCTGACCAGATGTTAGTCTTCCTTCCCGCAGGGTACTACATGACAAAAATGAGAAAAAATATTAAGTGCAGTATTAGGACTCTGAAAGAAATATTGAGTGAATATTCAATACACACCATACCAATAGCATAATCTGCAAGGTCATTATCGCATATCTGTTTTTTGTCTTCAATCGCTGCACAAGATTATTTTCCATCATCAAATGTGCCTTAATTCTATTTGCAGATTCTACAATAGTCGACTTGATAGAGCTAGCCTTATAGACGCAGCAGGCTATCCCCAGCATATGAATGAGTCTGAGAAATATGATTATGTCACCAGACAGGCAGAGTTGATTACAAACCTGTCCACAACCATGGCCCAGTATTTGTACACTGCGTCGACAGGTCAATCACCACCTCTTGAGTTAATACAGAACTTGACTGCTGATCCTTTAACTGTGAGTCATCCTTGTGTACCTTTCCATTTGCCTTCTCTCTTATAATTTTCTCTTAATCATTTTCTCTTAATCATTTTCTCTTAATCATCTTCTCTTAATCATCTTCTCTTAATCATATTCTCTTAATCATCTTCTCTTAATCATATTCTCTTAATCATCTTCTCTTAATCATCTTCTCTTCACTCTTATCCCTTCTTGTCCCTGTTTCATTCCCGCCAGATTATAAGACCATCACTACAGTTGGCTTTCCTTTAGGAAACCTTCACCAAAGCTGGTTTTTTTCTTTAAAAAAAGCCTCAGGTGAACTAAACTCCAGAAGAAGGGTAGTGCTACAGTGGATACCATTATGCTGTAAGTTAAATAAAAACCCCATCATACCATGTGGCGAATAAGAAATATGGTATTAGGCCATATATTAGGCCCATAATATTTTTTTGACCTATGACACATTGTGGATGATGTGGTCAGCATCACGCCAGCTGTCTTTGCTTCCCAGATTTTTTTCTGATACCCAATTTCTGTGGTTGGGTCAACCACAGGTGCCAGTTTGCGATTGGGAAAAAATCCTGCATCAAATGGAGACCGACTACTTGACTGGGAAGCCAGCGCACTTTCGACTTTTCTGCCGTGGATCCATCATGCTGTGGCGTACCAATAAATGAAAGGGTATACATGTTAGTAAAAAAAAATGGAGAAACGCGAGAACAGAAAGAACAAAAAATTACTATTCTAGAAAAGACATTTTCGAAGCCATCAGGAAAGACAAAAAATGAGAAACAACTATCACTACCTTGATCAAGTGAAGCAGGTGATCCTATTTTGTGTGAGAACGGGACATAACAGATTGATTACACAGACTAGAATGGGCTCTGCCACAATGTGTATGCGCAGACAAACAGAACAGACAGTCGAACATATCCTACAAGACTGTTATTTGCTTAGACAACTGCCTACCGCATAAGCTGCAGTGGTCAGCAACCCATAGCTGACTGCTAGTGTCAGGGCCAGCGAAACAGAGCTGCCAAGACCCATCTACACCTCCATACGGTGGTCCTGGATAACATGCTGCAGCAGGGCAGACTGGCTAAGGAGAAGAAATCGAAGAGGGAATGCTAACCCGGTACTAAAAAAATGCTTGCTGAAGTCGGATGTGTTGGACCGAAAGGTGCAAATATCGCAGTCAAGCTGTAAACTACGACACAACGCATTCCATTGTCTGGACTACATTCTGCTACTTAAGCCCTTTCAGGGTTTGGTAGTGGGAGATTGAGAACGGACGAAGCCAAGCCATATATGCTTAGACAGCTGGCCCACGGAGACGGACCTCCATACAAATCTAGTTGGGAGAATTGAAGAACTTTCCGCCACAGCATCCTTAATCCAAAGACGTCACACTTACACAATAGAAAACATGATTAATGAGAGTTATAAGAATAAGATCCAAATGGGCAGCTCCTACAGGCACTAAGAATGTTCACCAGATCAGACCAAACAACCGCCAACTCAGATTGTATTCTTTACAGATGGCAAATCGCTGCAAGAGGTGAACAAATGCTGCAGGAAATCAGATTCGAGCTCAACGAAATTCAAAGAACCTCATCAGTTGCTCTTCAGTGGCTACGCTCCCATTGTGGAATCACAGGGAATGAGAGAGCTGATGCCCTGTCCAAAGCAGGTGGCGAGATGGAGCAACGTATCCACAGTGTCCTAAAAAGAGATAAAAACTATCATCCACAATCAATACAACTCAAAATGGTAGAACGACATGGACGTGAGCAATATACCTGACCCAATCCATCAGTTCTACAGACACCAACAAACCACTATCTTTCTCCTGAGAACAGACCACTGCAAACTATTGGCTCACCTACATCGGCTCAAGATATCACACACAAGTGACTGCCCATATGATACCGGAGTCCAGACCCCTGAATACATCCTACAACACTGCTCAACATAAACAGCTATGATGATAAACCTCACCAGAGGGAGCCGAGGTGACGCAGAAGTTGTGGGGCTGCCACCTGGATCTGGAGAGGACTGTGGACCTAATGATGGGAATACAGATCTAGCATGAAAAAAGACCTGTGAGCGCAGAAGAAGATCCATATGGCTCTTTGCTCTCTCTCTCATAGCTGCAGATCCTTTAGCTGTAAGATTCAAATATTTCTCAATTAACTTTTTTTTCTAAGGTCTCAACTTTTTTCCTTTTATTGTCAACTTTTGTCGTCTTACACATTTATCTTCTCCATTATTTTCTTCTATCTAATCATTCTTATTTATCTCCTATTTTATCTTCTCTTTTCTTCTCTAGTCTTTCTCACCACTTATCTTCTCCATTAATCATTTCCCCCTCACTTTTCACATTTATCACTCCATTATCATCTGTCTAGTCTTATCTGATTTCTCTAATTATCTTCTCTCCTCTGTCTCATTTATCTCTCCATGTTTTTTTCTCTCCATTAGTCTTTCACATTTATTTCTCCCCTCGTCTTTCACATTTATCTCTTACCTTCTTCCATCATATTTTTTTCATTTATCCCTCCATTAATCTTTTCTCTCTAGTCTGTCTCATTTATCTCTCTATTTATTTTATCTCCTCTGGTCTTTATAATTTCTCCATTTATCTTCTCCTGTGTAGTCTTTCACATGTATCTCTCCATTTTTCCCCTCCTCTTTCTCCTGTATCACTTCATTTATCTTCTCTCTTGAATTTTTAATGTATCTCCCATTATCTTGTCTATTCTAAAACAGTCTCATTTATCTCTTCATTTAACATCTTCTTCATACAGCATTTACTTTTTGTCTTCTCACATCAGATCCTTCAATGACATATGTCTCTCTTATGATTGATGACTGTAAACTGCTTATATCTCCAACAGGTGACACATCTTCTTTATTGCTTCCTGGTTTCTCCCATTTGTGAACTCTTCACTGAGAGTGTGGATTCTACCAATGCCGAGACTTTGAGTGAGTGGTCATTTTTTACTCTTAGGCGATTGTTCTGAAAAGGATGTTGTTTTGTAGTTTACAGCGAGGCTGCGCCTTTTGACCCAACCAGTCTAATCTCAGCACACCATCCCTATTTTCTTAGCCAAACTACATCGGTGCAGTCTGTTTCCAGGACAACCATTTGGAGGCGACATAGGATCTTGGTCAGTTATGGGTCGCTGATTAATCATTTTGATTTTGACCCATGTGGATTCTCTAAACAAAGTAGCTTTTCTTATATTCTGAGCTGTACTGACGATGGTGGACCTGTGTCCTACTGGCTGCACTGTAGTGCAATGTGAGACTTCTCAGTAGGCTCACCGCTATGGATCGGGATCACAGGGTTGGGGTCATTATGTTACTCCTTATCCTAGCGTTACTCTTGGCTTCCTTACTTACTCAGTCACTCTTCTTCTACGCTGGGGTGTAGAGTCATCTACCTTACTTAGTCACTCCTCTTCTACCCTGGAGTGTATAGTCTTCTACCTTACTTACTCTTCTAACCTGGCCTGAAAGAGGTGTGCCAGTAAGAGCATCAGACTTTTCTATTTGTTTGGCCCGATTCCATTTTAGTCCTTTGTCTCTTATAGATAGAACTAGCATTTGCAAACGATGTGGCCCTGATCACGAAAACCGAAGCACATCTCCAGATCAACTTGCAGGTCTGGGAAGAAGAGTTGAAGAAGAGAGGAATGCACATCAGCAACTCCAAAACAAAAACCATGGTGATCGCCAGAGATGAAAAGAGACATCAGATAACCCTGGGAACACGAGCACTGGAGCAGGTCAGCAACTTTAAATATCTAGGAGTGGTAATAGACAGCAGGGGAGGAATCAAAGAGGAGTTAACTGCACGAAGGGCAGCAGCAGGTAGACTGTTCCATGCAATAAACAGAGGTTTCCTCAGCAGAAGAGAAATAAGCAGGAAAACAAAGATGGATGTATACTGCTTGACCTATGTGCCTGTCTTGACATATGGATGTGAGTCATGAGCAATGACTACAGCCCAAGTAAGGCAATTACAAACTTCAGAAATGAAGTACCTAAGAAAGGCGGTTCAGGTGACGAAAAGGGACAAGATCCGTAACCAGACAATACGTAGCATTCTTGAAGTTCAACCCCTGCAGACACGAGTGGAGCAGTCCCAACTACGGTGGTTTGGCCATGTCTGTAGAATGGAAGAAGATAGGATACCAAAGCGGTTATGGGAGATCAAAAGTCATGGACGCAGACCCCGAGGACGTCCAAAAGTACATTGGGAAGACAGCATATGACAGTCCCTAAGTGATAGAGGGATGGATTGGAATGAGGCCAGGAAAAAGACGGCGGATAGAGCAGTGTAGCGTTCTCTATGGCAAACCTCTACACCTCACGGTAGAAGAGGAGCGACTAAGTACGTCTCTTATAGATTGTCTTATATTGTCAACCAAGCTGAGTTTGGGTTATCCTGGCGGTCTGGGCACTTGGCTCTTTGCTTCCCATGATAGCCGTGGTAGCCGATCTTTTTTATTCTGCAGACATGGCCAAACCACCGAAATTGAGGTTGCCCAATTCTCGTTTGCAACGTCTGGACTGAATGCAGACCGTGTCTCTTTTTGTAACTTGGACCACTTTCTTAAATATCTCATTTCAGAGACTTGAAGATGGCGGCCAATGTAAGTCTGAACTTATCCAAATATCTCTAGATGTCAACCAACTTCTCATATACCATGAAGTCAGAATAGTTATGCAGTGGATCCCTAGTCACTCAAATACACATGACAAGGCAAACAGACTGGCTAAGAAAGGATCACGTCAAGAACAGCAGTACACACCAACAAGCCTACAGACAGTCAAACAACTACCGAAGACTGCGAACAAAGAGGCTTGGTTGAATAGATGAGGAGTACTACGAGAGAGATCTACAAACATATGGCCATTCCAAAGACATCAACCTCCTGAAAAGGAGAGACCAAAGTACCATTTTCCGACTATGTACTCAATATACAACTTAACAGTCACTTGAACAGAATCGAACCAGAACATACTCTCATACTCCAGAGTGCTGGCTGTGCACACATCCCTATGAAACTGTTGAACATAATCTTTATGAATGTCGGGTGATTGCCAGTGAAAGGAAAGAGCATCTTCCTCCGAGACCAGACAAATGGAACACTTTATGCGGAACTAAACAACAGCTTACAAACACTTGCAGATACCACTATATGGCATTGGGCCAAACGGCAGGATCCCAGAAGCCGCTGGATCAATAATCAACCATCCAAAGACTTGGAGATTGCTTTTCTGGGTTGTGGTCATTCACGTGATTCACATCCGTAAGACAGAACTGCTACATAAGTGAAGCTGTAATACAGCAATCTCAGCCGTTTTCTGACTTTCACTTTTCCAGAGGAATCCTCTATTTATGGTAATGAAAGTCTGCCAATTTCTGCTTTTTGAGTAGCCAATTCTTGTTGACCCTTCTGGTCTATTACAGCTTCAAGGTACTTGAACTGCTTGACCTGTTCTGTGGGCTGTTCACTCAGCACAATACAAATTACTGGTTCACTCAGGATATAATTCTCTGGTTCACTCAGCATATAATTCTCTAGTTCACTCAAGCATATAATTCTCTGGTTCACTCAGCATAACATGATGTCTCTGGTTCACTCAGCATATAATTCTTTAGGTCACTCAGCATATAATTCTCTGGTTCACTCAAGCAAATAATTCTTTGGTTCACTCAGCATATAATTATCTAGTTCACTCAAGCATATAATTCTCTGGTTCACTCGGCAAAACATGATGTCTCTTGTTCACTCAGCATATAATTCTTTGGTTCACTCAGCATATAATTCTCTGGTTCACTCAAGCATATAATTCTCTAGTTTACTCAGCATAACATTGTCTCTGGTTCACTCAGCATTTAATTCTGTGGTTCACTCAGCATATAATTCTGTGGTTCACTCAGCATACCATGATGTCTCTGGTTCACTCAGCATACAATTTTCTGGTTCACTCAGTATATAATTCTCTAGTTCACTCAGCATAACAATGTTGCTGGTTCACTCAGCATTTAATTCTGGTGTTCACTCAGCATATAATTCTGTGGTTCACTCAGCATATAATTCTGTAGATCACTCAGCAAATAATTATCTGGTTCACTCAGCACAATATAATGCATCGGTTCACTCAGCATAATACGATGTCTCGCGTTCACTCAGCAAAACATGATGTTTCTGGTTCACTCTGCATAATATGATGTCTCTGGTTCGCTCAGCATAATATGATGTCTCTAGTTCACTCAGCATATCTTCTTCTTCTTCGTACGCAGTCAGACAGAAACCATTATTTTTTCGAAAAAATTGGCGGTCATCCTGAGGCTGTCGCCGCTGCCATAGAGCTTGTCTTGCAGTTCCACTGGTGATCGCCACATCTGCTCTCTCTGATCCTCGTATGTCGGGCAGTTCTGCAGCAGATGTTCAGCGGTCATTTTACGTATCGCACGGGCATTCGTCGGTACCACTTATCTTCAATTTGTTGAATAGGTGGTACCTCAGTCCATTGTGGCCAGTGCGAAGTCTGAAGACAACGACCTGCTCTCTTCGGTTCAACTGGTAATAGGCATCGTTTTTGGGGTAACCAGTATGTTCGGTTTCCCATTTGGTCATGTATCTGGCTTTGATAAGCCGTTTTGACTCTTCGTACGTCATACTAGTATCTGTTTGTGGTAGTCTTGCACCTTCTTTTGCCAGTCTGTCTGCCTCCTCGTTGCCTTGGATGTTGCAGTGTGATGGGACCTACTGTACCACTACCCTTTTTGGTGCGGACTGCTGGCACAGTTTGCAGAGTGCTGCTCTTAAGTCATTAAGCTCAGTATTTTTCTGGCTTTTTAGCGCTGTGACTGCGGCGAGAGCATCTGTAAGCAGGACTATATGGCTTTCATTTTCTTTATGTGTCACCATTTCTTCCACTGCCGCCCTCAGTGCCTCTGCCTCCGCTCTGAAATTGCTTGTGTACTTACCAGTAGCGAATGACAGTGTTATTTGTCTGCCATTTGGTAGGTTCAGGAATGCTCCTGCCCCTCCGTTCTGTGTAGTGTTTGTTACAGAACCGTCGGTGTATGCATGGGTCCAGTCCATGCTTGGGTAGTTTTTCGATATAAAGCTTAGGGTAGTATCTCTCCTTTCTTTTTCATTCTGACCGTTTTTGTTTCCAATACCTGGTATATTTTCTACCACCTCTGGAAATATATCCTGCCTCCAGGTAGGTTTTCGTACAGTAGTGATGGGTTTTGGTGTTGTTAGTGCGTTTATGGGATCTTCGTGCATCTTTGCTTTGGCTATTTCTGCAAAGTTTCTCCGCTTTAGTTTCCCATTTCCCAAATTGTTTAGTCTCTGGTGCATTGGATGGTCAGTCAGTCTTCGGAGTTTCTCTGACTGCAGCTGGGCTCTGCAGTCTCTTTTATCGGTCATGGATTGCAGTTTTGTAATCTTTTCAAGTTCTACAATTGGCGTTGACTTCATGCCTCCTGTTATAACTCTCATGGCTTGGTTTTGAAGTTTGCTAACTTTATCGAAGTTCGCCTTTGCTGCTGTTGTCCATGCCGCGATGCCATACTCGAGAACTGGTCTCACTCTTCCAGTGCACAGTTTCTTTAGTATGCCTTCGTCTGCTCCCCAGCTTGTGCCAGCAAGTTTCCTCGTGATTGCCATTCTTTGTCTGGCTCTCATTCGGTTTCTCTCGATCTGACTTTTCCATGTCATGCGCCGATCAAATGTGACTCCCAGATAGGTTGGGTTGTCGTTTGGCTGCAGGAATTTGCCATTTAAACTTAATTTGGTATTTTGGGGTTTTATTGAAAGCGAGAATATTGTGCATGTGGTTTTCTCCTCTTTTATTTTGACCAGCCATGAGTTCGCCCACTCTTCCAGCGATGTTAGGGCCTGCTGCATCCGATTTCTGGCTTTGGTAAGATTCTTTTCAGAGGTCCACATAGCCAGATCGTCTGCAAACATTGAGCTATGGACTCTCCTTGGTATATTCTCTGTAATGTCGTTTATATATACCAGGAAGAGTGTGGGTGACAGTACTCCCCCTTGGGGTACTCCCTGCTCGAGTGTCACCTTCTTGCTCATCTGCCCTTGTACTTGGACTCTGGCCGTTCTTTGTTTGAGGTAGTGGTTGATCCACTTGTACATTTTCCCACAAACATCACTTCTTCTTAGCTTGACTCTAAGTCCATCTTTCCAGACTTTGTCAAATGCCTTTTCCAGATCCACCCAAACAGCTACTGTGTGTTTCTGTGCCTGGTAGGCATCTTCTATTTCCTGGGCTATGAGGATGACCTGGTCCTCAGTGGATCTGTGCTGTCTAAAGCCGGCTTGCTGTGGAATTAGTATTCGTTTTTCTTCCAGATGCCACATCAGTCTGATGTTTATCATACGTTCCATCAGCTTGCCGACACAGCTCAGTAGGCTGATGGGCCTGTATCCATTTGGATCTGTTTTGTCCTTTCCTGTTTTTGGTACTGGTACCAGTACTGCGTCTTTCCATGCCTGGGGTATAATTCCCCTTTTCCAGCTTTGGTTCAGGACCGATAGCAGTTTCCTCATCGCTGTTTGGCCCAGCCCCATCAGCATTTCGTTTGTTATCCCGTCTTTTCCGGGAGATTTCCTTTTCTTTAATGTTCTCATAGCCTCTTCTATTTCGCTCATTGTTAATTTGGCCATCATGTGCTCTTCAGGTGCCGTATTGATGTTGTCGTGCCTCTTTAGCTCTTCGCTAATGTCTGTATGCCTATCTGCAGGGACCTCGATGTGGTTTGCTCTGGCATAGTGATCGACAAAAGCGTTTGCGGCTTTCTTACCGGTGAGCAAGTTTTCGCCCTGCTTGATGGTAATTTGTTTGTTTGACGGGGTTTCGTCGTTCATGACTCTGACTAGCTTCCATAGCTTGTTCCCGTCTTTGTCCAGGTTAAGGCTTTCCGTTTTGTTTTTCCAGCTTTCTCTTGCTGTTTGCTTGAAAGTGTATTTGTATTTTGCCGTGGCGGCTTTGAGGGCGATGTTTGCCTCCATAGATTTTTCTCGTTCTGCCACGTTCCTAGCATTGTTACTGCATCTTCCGCTTTCTGCAACTCATCATTCCAGTAGGGCTTATAGTTTTTCCTAGCTGCTCTTGGGATGGTTTCAGTGGCGGCTTGCCTTATTGCCTTGCTTAGGCTTTCCACCATGGACTTCATTTTGGTGTTTCGTGTGTTGATGGTTTCACACAGCCCATCTGTCAGGATTGCAAATCTGTCCCAGTCGGCTCGTTTGTAATTCCAACGTGGGAGCGGTTTTGTTTCCTGTGGGCCTACTTCCATATCAATGATTAGCCTGATCGGCCTGTAGTCACTACCTGCCAGTTGGTTTAGCACCTGGCGGTCTATTTTATGGTGTATGTCCTGTGTGGAGAAGGCCAAATCTGGAGTCGAGGTGGTACGCCACGTTCTAGAATAGAAACTAGGGATATCCTCCGGCCTATTGATTAGGGAGAGAATTGTATCCATCTCCCAATCTTCCACTTCGTCACCTCTGCTGTCTGTGTCAGAGTATCCCCATCTCTCCGAGTGGCTGTTGAAATCTCCAACTACTATGCAGTTGGAGTCTCTGACCTCCATACTCGAGAGCGATAGGTCTCTATTTGGTGGTCCGAACAGATTGAAAATGCGGAGCTTCGTCTCTTGAGCCATTATGTCCACTCCTACAATTTCTGCTTGTCCGGTGTGACTGACAGGTACCGCGCTACTCGGTATGCAGTTTCTGGTCAGTATCAGGACCCCTGCTTTGTGGCCTTCTCTATCGAGACGGAAGGTCTGGTATCCTCTGATTGAGAATTTATGATTATTGTTGAGGTGCGTTTCCTGGATACATGCCACGTCAATCTTACCTTCATGCAGGTGATGTGTTAGGGAAAGTTTTTTGTTAATGACTCCCTCCGCATTCCACTGTAGTATTTTGAGGGTCTTGAGTTTTTGGTCAATAAAAGTTGCCCCATAGCCATGTGCCTTGACTCCACGACACATGGGTGGGTGACCACCAGTAGTCAAGGGTGGGCCCCTTCGAGGCGTGAGGCCCGGCACTATCGCTGCCTGGCTGGACTCCGCAGGATGAGCGCCATACGTTTTTCACTCAGCATAATATGATGTCTCTTAGTTCACTCAGAATAATATGATGTCTCTAGTTCACTCAGCATAATATGATGTCTCTAGTTCACTCAGTATAATATGATGTCTCTTAGTTCACTCGGCATAATATGATGTCTCTAGTTCACTCAGTATAATATGATGTCTCTTAGTTCACTCAGCATAATATGATGTCTCTAGTTCACTCAGCATAATATGATGTCTCTAGTTCACTCAGCATAATATGATGTCTCTTAGTTCACTCAGCATAATATGATTTCTCTAGTTCACTCAGCATAATATGATGTCTCTAGTTCACTCAGAATAATATGATGTCTCTAGTTCACTCAGCATAATATGATGTCTCTAGTTCACTCAGCATAATATGATGTCTCTTAGTTCACTCGGCATAATATGATTTCTCTAGTTCACTCAGCATAATATGATGTCTCTAGTTCACTCAGAATAATATGATGTCTCTAGTTCACTCAGCATAATATGATGTCTCTAGTTCACTCAGCATAATATGATGTCTCTTAGTTCACTTGGCATAATATGATTTCTCTAGTTCACTCAGCATAATACGATGTTTCTAGTTCACTTAGCATAATATGATGTCTCTAGTTCACTCAGCATAATATGATGTCTCTTAGTTCACTCGGCATAATATGATTTATCTAGTTCACAGCATAATATGATGTCTCTAGTTCACTCAGAATAATATGATGTCTCTAGTTCACTCAGCATAATATGATGTCTCTAGTTCACTCAGCATAATATGATGTCTCTAGTTCACTCAGCATAATATGATGTATCTGGTTCACTCAGCATAATATGATGTCTCTGGTTCACTCAGCATAATATGATGTCTCTAGTTCACTCAGCATAATATCTTCTTCTTCTTCGTACGCTGTCAAACGTCAACCTGTATTTTTTCGAAGAAAGCAGCGGTCATCCTGAGGCTGACGACACTGCCATAGAGCTTGTCTAGTGTTGCCACTGGTGATGGCCACATGTGCTTTCTCTGGTCCTTGTATGTCGGGCAGTTTTGCAGCAGATGTTCAGCGGTCATTTTCCGGTTACCACAAGTGCATTCGTCAGTGCCACCTATCTTCAGTTTATTGAATAGGTGGTACCTCAGTCTGTTGTGGCCTGTACGGAGTCTAAAGACCACGACCTGCTCTCTTCTGTTCAAGCCCTCAGTGTCTCTGCCTCCGCTCTGAAATTGCTTGAGAATTTTCCAGTTGCCACTGCCAGTGTTATTTTTCTACCATTTGGTAGGCTCAGGAATACCCCTGCCCCTCCGTTCTGTGTTGTGTTTGTTACAGAACCGTCGGTGTATGCATGGGACTCAGCATAATATGATGTCTCTAGTTCACTCAGCATAATATGATGTCTCTAATTCACTCAGCATAATATGATGCTCTAATTCACTCAGCATAATATGATGTCTCTAGTTCACTCAGCATAATATGATGTCTCTAGTTCACTCAGCATAATATGATGCTCTAATTCACTCAGCATAATATGATGTCTCTAGTTCACTCAGCATAATATGATGTCTCTAATTCACTCAGCATAATATGATGTCTCTAATTCACTCAGCATAATATGATGTCTCTAGTTCACTCAGCATAATATGATGTCTCTAGTTCACTCAGCATAATATGATGTCTCTAGTTCACTCAGCATAATATGATGTCTCTAGTTCACTCAGCATAATATGATGCTCTAATTCACTCAGCATAATATGATGTCTCTAGTTCACTCAGCATAATATGATGTCTCTAATTCACTCAGCATAATATGATGTCTCTAATTCACTCAGCATAATATGATGTCTCTAGTTCACTCAGCATAATATGATGTCTCTAGTTCACTCAGCATAATATGATGTCTCTGGTTCACTCAGCATAATATGATGTCTCTAGTTCACTCAGCATAATATGATGTCTCTAGTTCACTCAGCATAATATGATGTCTCTAATTCACTCAGCATAATATGATGTCTCTAGTTCACTCAGCATAATATGATGTCTCTAATTCACTCAGCATAATATGATGTCTCTAGTTCACTCAGCATAATATGATGTCTCTAGTTCACTCAGCATAATATGATGTCTCTAGTTCACTCAGCATAATATGATGTCTCTAATTCACTCAGCATAATATGATGTCTCTAATTCACTCAGCATAATATGATGTCTCTAATTTACTCAGCATAATATGATGTCTCTAATTCATTCAGCATAATATGATGTCTCTAGTTCACTCAGCATAATATGATAGTCTTGGCTCCCACAAAGATTTATTAAGTTAATCATGTTTTACCTGTACAGTAATTAACATTTTTGCCGTATTATACATCCAACAGAGAAAGCCAAGCAGCCGTTTCCCTTTTACGTAAGTGTCAGCGACCACACTAACGAAGTCACACAGCTTGTGAACAAGCTCCTGGCAAGGTTCACTGGTGAGAAAGAACAGCTCAATGAAAACCAATGCGTCAAGGATAAACATGATACGGTCAGTTTCAGTGATATGGAAGTACGGTAGAGAAATAGCAAATATCAAACTTAAAATTGAGGAAGGGGATGGATAGAGCGATCTGTCGGTGTGTGTTGGGCCACATATAATGAAATGGTTTGTGATATGTCACACAATCCAAACATGCATATGTTCCCATTCAGTAAAGTAGTGCCCTTATGGGAAGTAAACCCATTAAAAAAATATCTGCTAAAGTCAGATGCACTGGGGTGTAAGGTGCAAAAAACAACAGTATAAGGCAGAAAAAGCATAAAAAACCAAAACAAACAGAAAGTATTGCAGTCTTTATTCCCATTGGTTGCATTCAACAGGATAATTTATTGGACTGTGGGATCGGAAAGCGCTTCTTCCTCTGAGGCCAGACAAATGGAACACTTTGTACGGAACTAAACAACAGCCCACAAACATTTGCTGATACTACTATATGGCATTGGACTAAAGGGCAGGTGCCCACATGCTGATTGATCAGTAACTAATTAACAAACCAGTGCTGGGGAATAAAGGCTGCTTACCACTGCTGTCACCATGCAGTGTACAGTCCGTTTCTATTTTACCTCCAATAGTGAGAAAAAAAAACTACGCCTTAGGTTTGAAAACACAGGATGCGGCTCCAACACAATGACCAGGCCACCTGACCCAGAGCTGGAAATTAGTATAGAAGAGGTCCATTTCGCCATCCAAGGTTTGAAGAAAGATACATCACCAGTCTGCGATAATATATCCAATGGATTTATTTAAGCAGGAGGGGAAGCCAGTGTCAGCATTTATCACCGGAAGTCTGGCACAGAGCAATATGGCCAAGAGTATGAACAAGATCTGTGTATATTTCTCTCCCCAAGAAAAGCGTGTTCCTGCAATTATCGAACCATTGCTTTAATAAGTCAGCAAAATTCTTCATGAAAAGATTGGGGTCCTCCGGGCAGTCGTGCTTTGTTTGGCTTAATCTGCGTGTACAGACTACTACGGGGATTGCGTCAAATCCCCACCATTGGCCAGGCTGCAATGAAAACTGCCTGTTTCCTGGGAAAACTACGAGGAAGTTGAGGTGTGTTTGTTTTGGTCAACGTATTTTGCCTGGGCCTGGCTAACATGTCCGATCAGTATGTTTTGTCTGACCAGACATTAGTTTCCTCATATGATACATAGAATAATAAATGTGAATAACTTACTTTACTCAGATGTATTTTAAAAATGGGAAGTAACTTACAAAGGGTAAGGGAAAAAATGACAAAATGAATATTTGTTTATTAGCAGAATATACTGTATTAAGATCTTTTTTTAGAAGCTTTTTATTTAACCTTTGCGACGCTGTATACATTTTGCAAAGATTGTCAAAGTTGACTTTCAAAGCTTGTAACTTTTCTGTTTGTTGGTCAATAAATAGGATTTTCTTGTGTGTACAGACATAAATGAATAAATAACTTGTTGGTGTTATTGTTTTTTGTTGTGTGTTTGTTATTTTCTGAGATACATAAAGGGGAAACTGTATGGAGAAGAAAAAAATACTTGGACTGGAACGCTAGGCCTAGTCTCTCCGATAGAAACCCATGGAAACCACAACAATGTATCCATACTGTGTTTATAATATTGGCACAACTGTTAGTTTCCAATTCAAATGTTGTTATTACATCTAAACAAGCAAAATAAACAGATCTACCCGATAAAGATCTTTCCCAACAACCTACTTCACCTTTCACATAAAGTTGGTCGGCTCCAATCCGCGTAAGAAGAAGATAAACCGTTTAAAATCCATTTGTAATCTAACATACATTACTTTTACTAGCAAAATAACAGGTGTAGATGGACGTGGCATATTCAGCATTTACAAAATGGCTATTGGTTGGGTCTCTGCCCATAAAATAATTTTTTGGGCCGATTTCCAATTTGTAGACCGAGTGTGTCTTCTTCTTTTTTTCTTCTTCTGCGTTTATTCTCAATCTCTCGCTACCGCGTCCTGAATAGGGCTTTGCAAGTAGCAAGATGTAGTCCAAAGAACGGAATGCGTTGTCTCGCTAGTTTACAGTTTGACTGCGATATTTGCACCTTTCGGTCCGACACATCGGTCTTCGGCAGGGTGAGTGCGTCAAAATTGATTTGTCATAGCGCGCTAAAGGTTAACTTGACATGACCATTGTCCATGTGTATGGACTTCTATTTCTCCTATTTTAAATTAATCAACTTCCCCATTACCTAGAGAGGTTAAATTTTGTACACTGTTATTTTATAAAACGTGAAGCATCTGTGTTTACAATTCCAACATAGTGGGTCGAAATTACTTCAGGTCCACTTCGCCTTCGCATGTTAGGAATTTTTCTTGGTATGACCACTTCTCAACGTACAGAAAGAATTGGCAAAACTACTGTACTGCAAAAACTGCCACAGTGAAATTCGTTACAAACAGATACATCATACAAATATGCACCCACTGTCCAACGTGCACACACTACAAACAGATGCACACATGTATACTTCTTCTTCTTCGTTCGTTCTCAATCTCCCACTACCAAACCCTGAAAGGGTAAGTAGCAGAATGTAGTCCAGAGAACAGAATGCGTTGTGTTGTAGTTTACAGCTTGGCTGCGATATTTGCACCTTTCGGTTCAACACATCCGACTTCAGCAAGCATTTTTTTATTACCGGGTTAGCATTCCCTCTCCGATCCCTTTTCCTTAGCCAGTCTGCCCTGCTGCAGCCTGTTATCCAGGATCACCGCGTGGAGGTTTAGAAGGGTCTTGGCAGCTCTGGTTCGCTATGGATAGCTGACCACTGGAGCTCATGCTCTGCTCAGCATCTTGATCCCACACATGTATACAATATGTCCTCATTTAGCCTAAGAGGACTACGCTCTAGGGTTGAAAGTGTTGTGCCTTCCCCAGTAGAATTCAGAAACGCAAACCTTTATGACACTGCATTAAAAAATTACGCAATTTCCCCATGCAGCTGCATTATTTTATAGCGCGTCACATTTTTCTAGGGTTGTTGACTTTGAGAGCCTGTAACTTTTTGTCTATTGATATGATTTATTTGTGAGTAGAGAAATAAAGAACTTGTTGGTGTTATTGTGTTTGTTGTGTGTGTGTTAGCTTCTGAGATACAAGAAGATGGAGGTGGTAGTGTTGCAGAGCAGCAGAAACATGTAGACTCACCCGTTTTTGGTGTCTCTTGGTTAAAAAAAAAACCTTAATTTCTCGTAGGACCATATCTGTCACTTTTGACTATAAACATAATTATCTACATAAACAAACTAAATAGATTTACCTCAGAAAATTTACTTCCCCATTCTCAATAATGGGTGAATCTTCAAATTCAAGCGAAAATCATACGAAATTGTTTCCAAAAGTCTAAAATAAATGTCCAAATTGCCATTGTTTGTATCTAACTGTACAGGAAGTCAGAACTCTCTACAATCAAAAGAACAGTATTGTTCAAACTATTTATATATAGCAGTTCAATTATATTTGATTAGAATGGCCATTGCTATGCAAGGACATCTATAAGTCAAGAACCGCTGACATTTGTGGTGTGATTTTCGTGACGTCAGTCGATTTGGATCAACGCTAACCCTGTCAAGTTTAACTGGATTTTTCTGTGCTGTTATCAGTAATACCGCACTTGATAAAGATCGTCACTGGGCAAAACATGAATCCACATTTGGTACTATACTGAATGTAATACTGCCTTTGACCATTTTTTCCCCCAGCCATTATTGTTATCCAGGCTACGGATGTCTTTCTCATATAGTATTTGTGATTCATTTTGCAGCGATACAGCTATGTTTGGATGCAGGGGAGATTACTAGATGGCAGCAATTCCAAACGAGAAGGATGGTGTTTGAAGTCCCTTGTGCATTATACTGATGCTGTCTCTCCGGCATTTGAAATAGAAGGTATGTTTGTTCAGGGGTGTGTTTGTAAGTTTGCACATTGGTGTGACTTATTTTTTTACAGTGGTTTGTTAGTAAGGTTGTCAGTTGACATATTTTTAACTCTTTCAGGACTTGATTCTTTTAAGGTTTGGACCAAATTAATTTTCAGCTGAAGCAAAATTTCACCGCATCCCCTTTACAACTGACTATTACACACCGTAGCATAGACAAATATAGCACTCATTATATATCATTGTAAAGAAAAATGGGTACAGAAAATGAAAATATCTGTAAATTGCTGATATTTCATAATTTGAAAAAATAATTATGTTGTAAAAAAAAAATAATTTAAAGGGTAGATAATTTAAAAGTCAAAATATTGTAACTCACCATCCTTTTTCATTGGACTGAATTGTTGATTTCAATTTGTCTGGTAATTTTTCAGAATAGCATCCAAAGTCCCTCCAAACACTGTTTATTTGATGCATTTATCTCCAAAAATGGTCTAGTAGAAGCAGTGGGCGTTGCCATTAATTTTTAGGAATCAACAACACAGTTTAGCTACTTAAAAACGCAAATATATCACTTATTCAGTACCAAAACACGTGTGGCTCGACTCAAATATCACGAACGGAAGCTGTTCTAGTTCTGGTTGGTTGTAATTTTTAAGTAGTTTGGTTAACACAAAACCCAAATCACGACTCTACAAAACAAAATCCGATTTATCGGTTAATGGTTCTCTGGGGTTTAAATCAGAGTCTGATATATCGGTCATCGGTCCTGAAAGAGTAAAGTTGGCATATTTGTAATTTTGTGCAGTGGCATGCCTTATGTTTGTAAATTTGTAGTGGTATATTTGTAAGTTTGTATAGTGGTATATTTGTAAGTTTGTTCAGTGATATTTTTTTGTAAATTTAAACAGGGGTATATTTGGGGTAGGAAATACATGCCATCCACACCCCAGGCTGGTAAATCTCCAATAGAAGAGCTGCAGCCTGGTCTAGCTTCAATACTATAAAGCCTATACTTCTGCAGCTGAAAGGCGCCATGGCAAAGGTACACCTTTTCAATTCTGCTGCCATACCGGCCATGATCTACGGTTGTAAAGTGTAGAATCCACACAACATACATGCAGAGAAATGAGTTGCCCAGCGAGTGATGGAACGACGCGTCCTCTGGATCTCGATGAGAGATAGAATCCACAATGCTGAAATCAGAGAACACACTGTTTCGAGATTTCATGGAAGCTGCATTGTCTTGCAAATATCACTGGCCTGGCGACGTCGTGTGCACCAGGCAATGTCGTGTGCATATCAGATAACAGATGGACACTCAGAACGATGTTTTGGGGGCCATATGATTATACATGGGATAATAGGTTCTAACTTTATATTTGTCCTAGGTCCTATTTAATCTATATAACAAGTTTTAACATTATTGTATCACTTTATTTACTATCTTTCTTTCTTACCTCTATCACTCCTTAACTCACACTTTAATTACACCACTAACAATTCTTTTAACAAAAGCAAAACAAAGAATGTTAATTTCACAAACATCATGCACATCATATCAATAAACATGGGGACGGCGTGGGTTAGTGGTTAAGTGACACGACTCAGAACCAAAGGTGTTGGGTTTGATCCATTACCCCGGGGAAACAAACCCTTAGAAAATGCAGGAGGAAGCAAACCCTTACATATAATGCATGTTGAAGTCAGATGTGCACTGGGCTGACAGACGCAAAATAAAAACCAAAGTGCAACGTACACCGCCCTGGGGAATAGATAGATAAGGCGAACACAAAAAATATATATATAAATAGACTAGGCTCGTAAATCTTATTATATTGTTCATCAATTATTAATTAATTTTAATGTCTCTCCAAGAATTTTGCTATCAACACTTTTCTCACTAACTATAATTACTTTCAAAAGGTGTGTGCGGGACGGCGTGGCCTAGTGGTTAAGTGGCACGGCTCACAACCAGAAGGTGCTGGGTTCGATCCCCGTCACAGCACCGGCCGTTACCCCGGGGAAGCAAACCCTTAGAAAATGCAGGAGGAAGCAGACCCTTACATAAAATGCATGCTGAAGTCGGATGCACTGGGCCGACAGGCGCAAAATAAAAACCACAGTGTAACGCACACACGCCTTGGGGAATAGATAAATAAGGCGAACGCAAAAAAAAAAAAAAAAAAAAAAAAAAAAAAAAGGTGTGTGCAATTAGCACAGGTCTTTCTCTTGCACTAAACTTTATCCAGGGTTCTAATCATGTGGTTGGAATCTAGCAGTTGTTCTATTCACCGTCTATATCTCTGTGTGTTGATATAATGCAGTCTAGCAAATTGTTCTCAGTCCTAATCTCTCTGTCCTCGCTCGTCTGATGGCCTTATGTTCCACCTATGTCTCGTCGCAAAGTAAGGCTGATGTCTACTGAGCCTCTTGTCTCATCTCAACGTCAGGGAGTCTGCGACTGCAGCTGTGCTCATGCCTATGACAGACGACAGTGGTTCTGTTACTGTGGTTGTCAGGCCGAGTTAACACATCAATCACGACGTGTTGTCAGGATGACTGCTTCGTTTTGAAGCAATACATCTCCCTCTGACGAGAATGAAGTTGGGTCACGAGAGACTGGGGTTAGCGATGACTCGAACAGAACATCACACGCAGACAGATTCTTACATGTACGTGGTCTTTCGTTGCCTTTCATTGGTCTGCTTTTGTGGCTGTATTCGGCACAAGACGTAGTGCCGGCCATACTTCGAATGTCGTCGTTCCGCATTCTGTCTTTCCTGGTAACACCGGTAACCTTCCTCAAACACTTCATTTCACAAGTCGAAATTCTTCACTCACTTGCCCTGGACAGAGGCCATGTTTGGCACTGGTAGCACAGAGTCGGCATAAATATACTGTTTATCAGCTGCTGCTTTGTTGCCAAACTAATACTCGGGTGCCTAAGCAGTGGTGACAGCTGATAAGTCACTGCAGATGCTTTCTGAACTTAGTCTCGATTTCCCTGTTGATCCTACCATCTGCCGAAAAAATACTTCCCAAATACTTGAACTCATGGGCCTGTTGAAGAGCAATATCATTGACACTTATCTTGAGTGACCCAGGTGTTTCATATTCATAGTTTCTATTTTGTTTTCGCTAATTCGCATATTATATTTAGTACAGATAGTCGCAGGTGTGTTCATGATTCAAGACGATAAAGAAATAGCATTATTAAGTAGTTGCTGTTTTCATTTGCCAGGATATGACATGCTATCTGGAGAGTATTCAACCTGGACAGAGTCAAGATGGGGCACCAATTCCATCGGGGTCAGGCTTTTCCTTTTACCAAGCCAGCAATTTCAGGTAACCAAAACATGTGTATGCCTTTGGGGATCTCCGGGGTCTTTACTGTTCGAATATCAGAAGGGTTTACACTAAGGATTGTAGGAGGCTTTATTGTGGGGAATCTTAGGAGGCATTACTGTTTGTGTCTCATAAGACTTTACATGTGGGGGGTCTCGGCAGGGTTTAGTATTAGAATTACAGGAGGCGTTACTGTTGGGATCTCAGGAGACTTTACTGTTGGGATCTCAAGAGACTTTACTGTTGGGATCTCAGGAGACTTTATTGTGGGGGTCTGATGAGGGTTAGTGTTGGGTTCTCAGGGAGGCTTTATTGTGGGGATCTTAGGAGGCTTTACTGTTGGGTTCTCAGGGGAGACTTTATTGTTAGGATCTCAGGTGGGACTTTATTGTTAGGATCTCAGGAGACTACTGTTGCGTTCTCAGGGGAGACTTTACTGTTGGGGATCTCAGGGGAGACTTTATTGTTAGGATCTCAGGAGACTACTGTTGCGTTCTCAGGGGAGACTTTACTGTTGGGATCTCAGGGGAGACTTTATTGTTAGGATCTCAGGAGACTACTGTTGCGTTCTCAGGGGAGACTTTACTGTTGGGATCTCAGCATTCTTATATTATAAGTCAATTATCAGCCTTCATTTTTTAAATAAAATTACTTTTTTCTACTTTTCCATCATTTAATGCACAATCTGACAATCAAAATGTAAGTTCAATTCCAATTCTGAGTAAGTAAGCATAACTCGACAGGAGGACGACACTTGGAAGGGATGACCCAAAGTTGGTGCCATTTACATCCTCTAGCAGCTATAGACACTTGTTAGACTGGGGGGACTACTTCCTATAATCTGTTTGTCTCCTGTTACAGTTCTGGACATAGAATTTCTTATCATTATCCAAATGTAAGACCATTTTTTTTTCAAATACATTCTACCTCTGATGATGATCAGTTTGCCTCCTGTTATGGCTCTCAGCATAGAATTTACTATAGACGTCTCTGTCATTATCCAAGTGTAACACCTTTTTGGGGGATCAGTGGTCTTGAAGTAAGGTGTCCGCCTTGAGTACTGGAGGTAGCGGGTTCGAATCACAGTGGAGACCATGTTTTTTCACGTGAATTTTCTGGTAAAAATTCTCCTGATCTCTGGGTAGTGAGATCGGACTCCCGTGTTCAGTGTTGAGCACTTTAAAAATACCTTGGCAGTTAGAAATTGAAAAGAGTAGATTTAACTACCGCTGCCCGGGCAAAAATTCTAGTTAAAAATCTATCCAAATTATTTGTATCTCCCCCCTAGACATGGTAAGTCGCTGGAAGTTGTAAAGTACCTACTATATATAGCCGAAGCATTTGGCTACCTGGCAACAGACATTAACATGCCTGTTTAAATACCAGGATTCTAAGTATTCCAAGTACACCTTTTTTTCCTCAAATACATTCCACTTCTTCTGATGATCAGTTTACCTTCTGTTGTGGCTTTCAGCATAGAATTCACTATAGAATTCCCTGTCATTATCCTTGTGTAACACCTTTTTTTCCCCATATACATTCCACTTCTTCTGATCCCCAGAAATACAAGTTATTCACTTATGTATTCCCGTATCGTTAATGGTTGTTTTGTTTCTAGAGCTGTATTTCAAAACCTGTAAGCTATTCCACACTCTGCAAACCTTTGACCAGGGTGTGAAATGACCTCAGTTTCAGTGGCCCTCTTCTCTTTTCTTCCACATACAGAAAGAACTCTAGCAAACCTTTTTGATAAATCATTTTCAGTGAATTGTCAGACTTGATATCTGCAGTAATCATCTCATCAATCTTGTACATGCATCACTATTGATTGCAGATTATTTCCGCCAGTTTGTGGAATTCTTCTTCTTCTTCTTCTTCGTACGCAGTCAGACAGTAACCATTATTTTTTCGAAAAAAGCGGCGGTCATCCTGAGGCTCTCGCCACTGCCATAGAGCTTGTCTTGCAGTTCCACTGGTAATGGCCACATCTGCTCTCTCTGATCCTCGTATGTCGGGCAGTTCTGCAGCAGATGTTCAGCGGTCATTTTACCAGTACCGCACGGGCATTCGTCGGTACACCCTATCTTCAATTTGTTGAATAGGTGGTACCTCAGTCTGTTGTGGCCAGTGCGAAGTCTGAAGACAACGACCTGCTCTCTTCGGTTCAACTGGTAATAGGCATCGTTTTTGGTGTAACCAGTATGTTCGGTTCCCCATTTGTTCATGTATCTGGCTTTGATAAGCCGTTTTGACTCTTCGTACGTCATACTGGTATCTGTTTGTGGTAGTCTTGCACCTTCTTTTGCCAGTCTGTCTGCCTCCTCGTTGCCTTGGATGTTGCAGTGTGACGGAACCCACTGTACCACTACCCTTTTTGGTGCGGACTGCTGGCACAGTTTGCAGAGTGCTGCTCTTAAGTCATTAAGCTCCGTGTTTTTCTGGCTTTTTAGCGCTGTGACTACGGCGAGAGCATCTGTCAGCAGGACTATATGGCTCTATTTTCACTGTGTGTCACCATTTCTTCCACTGCCGCCCTCAGTGCCTCTGCCTCCGCTCTGAAATTGCTTGTGTACTTACCAGTAGCGAGTGACAGTGTTATTTGTCTGCCATTTGGGTTTGTGGAATTCAAAGAGATTGAACCCTGTTCCGTTAGCAACGTGTTGAAGACACATCGCTCACATGTTGAGTGATGCCTCTACGACGTCTTGGGGTTACGGGAAAGACAAGGAAAGGAGTAGAAGAAACGTGGTTGTATACAGACAATGTAAAAACCAGTATAATAATGTTAAGTTTTACAAATAAGCATCTGACAAGAATACTTATGCAATTGTATTCTTAAATTTTCCTTCGTAATTTTTACATGTAAATGTTAAGTTTTACAAATAAGCATCTGACAAGAATACTTATGCAATTGTATTCTTAAATTTTCCTTCGTAATTTTTACATGTAAATGTTAAGTTTTACAAATAAGCATCTGACAAGAATACTTATGCAATTGTATTCTTAAATTTTCCTTCGTAATTTTTACATGTAAATGTTAAGTTTTACAAATAAGCATCTGACAAGAATACTTATGCAATTGTATTCTTAAATTTTCCTTCGTAATTTTTACATGTAAATGTTAAGTTTTACAAATAAGCATCTGACAAGAATACTTATGCAATTGTATTCTTAAATTTTCCTTCGTAATTTTTACATGTATCCATTTAAAAAATACCAGTTCTCATAGTTGTCCTAATGTTGCCACGGCAAGGAATAGCAACAGAGTCATCTCCCAAGTAAGAGACGCCTGGGAAATTAAGTAGAAACTAAGTCATCAAAACTTCAATAGATATGAGCTGGTCTTTGTTGACTTGGCATTTGTTGAAGACCTATGCTCCACAGGAAACGGAAAAGATTTTGATTGGTTTGACAGTTTCCCAACCACTTGTCTCTTCATCCCTTTGTCAGCTCTGTTAGCTGCTTCCTTTTCTTGCTGTTTTTATTTGTCTAGTCCCTGATACATGAAACTATCAAAAACCTGAATGGCTGGAAGGTTGAAGGCAAACATGCAAGAGATTGGTTAATTAATATGGATGCGCCAAATAACCGATTTGTATTAAATTTTGGTGCTGAATAATGCATTTTATGGACTTCGTATTCAGTCTAAAAGTACTAAAATATAAATAAATCAAATGGCAGCGAGCAGCTAGAAATACATTCAAAAATATCTCAAATTTGTTGTTTCAATTTTCAGCTAGAAATACCTTCAAAAACAGCTCAGATCTGCTGCTGTTCACATATTTAGCTAAATTTATGGCTAAAGATTATTTGTACATTTTGTATTGTTTTGTGACTGATCAATATATTATTATTTGTGAAAACAAATGTAAAATCAAGATATAAAACACAAAAATTGTAAAGCAAACTTTACGCAATCATACTGATTACAGAAATAAAGAATATATGTTTACTTACTTTTGCGTCCGGAATCCAAAAAAATCAGGGCCATGATTTTAATCGGGGACAACCCAGCTGTAAATAGATATATGATGCATGAGTTAAGGAAAGTAAAAACAGCAAGGAAGGGCACTGGCCATCCCATCTCTCTCAGGCTGCGGCTTAGTACAATGTAGTCTTCAAAAACTCCATTTCCAACCAGCGGTTAATTCTGCTAAATCACCACTTTACGTTTTTTTTTTCTATTCGTAACCGTATTTCTATTTGTCCAAATATTTAAAAGCTTCTGTTTCTATTAGTATTCTGCCGAATATTAAAAAATGTATATTAGAATTCTGCCGAATAGTTAAAAGCTTATATTTCTATTAGTATTTGGCTACAAATAGTTAAAAGCTTCTATTTCTATGATTATTTGGTCAAATAGTCAAAAGCTTCTACTTCTATAAGTATTTGGCCAAATAGTTAAAAGCTGCTATTTCTAATAGTGTTCTGTTGAATAAAAACTTATATTTGGTGGATCCTTACAATTTGATTTAACTTTTGTTAACTTACCTTTTTCTTCCATTACTACAATTTATCTTCTTCTTCTTCTTCGTACACTGTCAGACGTCAACTTGAATTTGTTTGAAGAAAGCAGCTGTCATCCTGAGGCTGTCGACACTGCCATAGAGCTTGTCTAGTGTTGGCACTGGTGATGGCCACATGCTCTTTCTCTGGTCCTCGTATGTCGGTCAATTTTGCAGCAGATGTTCAGCGGTCATTTTCCCTGTACCACAGGTGCATTCGTCAGTGCCCCCTATCTTCAGTTTATTGAATAGTTGGTACCTCAGTCTGTTGTGGCCTGTGCAGAGTCTGAAGATCACGACCTGCTCTCTTCTGTTCAACTGGTAATAGGCATCACTTTTTGTGTAGCTAGTATGTTCTGTTTCCCATTTGGCCATGTATCTGGCCCTAATAAACCTTTTGGACTCTTTTTAGGTCACACTAGTATCTGGTTGTGGTAGTCTTGCACCTTCTTTTGCCAGTCTGTCTGCCTCCTCGTTGCCTTGGATGTTACAGTGGGATGGAACCCACTGTACCACTACTCTTTTTGGTGCGGACTGCTGTTATAGTTGACAGAGTACTGCTCTTAAATCATTAAGTTCAGTATTTTTCTGGCTTTTTAGTGCTGTAACCACGGCCAGGGCATCTGTAAACAACTACAATTTATGATTTATAAAACTTTTTAAGTTAAAATTGTAAAATAAAACACTTTTTAGCCTTAAAAATTACACATTTATTGCCCTTTCCATAGACACACATCATTTCTTTCTGAGATTACCAAGTTTGTTCTTTGTATCTGTGTTTTTATTTTTCTTCTTTTATTGATTCCATACTTTCTATTTCTGAGCTTTTGTTCTTTGTCGATATTTGTTTGCAAGATGATTAATTAAGATGATGGGAAATATTAATACAAATAAAAGGTTAATATTAAGTACTGACAAAGTTGCAGCTAGCAACTTCACCATGCTCAGTACTACTAGCGACACAAGACTGTAATGTAAGTGTATATTATGTGCCTTTTTTTTGTGGGGCAGCCTAGTGCTTCACTAAGGAAAAGAAAAAAAGCAGTCCCGCAGCAGGCACTGCTGTAAGGTGTGAGGTGTTAGAGACTTCTTTGTATCAGGTCTCTGCTTTTTGTTATTCATGTTGCTATGAATATCAGGTACCTAGCATAAGGCTAAAATCCAGACATAGCTTCCTAAAATCAACAAAGTTGATACAGACAAGCCCTCATAGCCGATGTATCGAGAGATGGCACGAATTGATGCAGGCCCCAGAGATGAAAATTTGGGAGGAACCTGCCCCGGACATTATCTACCATACACAACAATGAAGTCGCTGAACAGACTCCGAACTGGTGTATCACAGTGCAAAAGGAATATGAAACGATGGGGATACACAGAAGATGAGACAGTTGCACAGTACAGGACCCAGACCACCTGATGATCTGTCCCAACCTCCAGGAAACATGCAATAGGTGCGACGTGCTGGAGGAAAATAACAAGGCAATCCATGTCGCTGGATACTGGATGCATGCTGTATGACATGGTGCTTGGACAAGGAAAGTAAGTAAGTCTGGTTTTTGTGTTCCCTTCCTGACCGCCTTGCTTTCCCTAACAGTAAGTCAGGTATTAATTTATGGCTGGGTCAACTAGAGTGTCGTAACAGGGATTGATCCTGGAACCTTTGCCATGAGAAGACAGTGCATAAACAACTTTGCCTCTCAGATGCACCTTTCTTCCTTGTGAGACCAAGCCATGCAAATACAGTTCTCAAACTTTTTGAATATCAAGACTAACACCGCGGCCAGGTGCAACATTCCTACCAAGACCCCACGTCCATGCCGTGCACGTGGGAGCAGGTAATGTTACAGTAGCCTAGCTAGCGAGGTAGAGATCACCACTATGATCTCATAGTTGTGAGATTGCTATGAAGCTTTGTACTGTGCTACAGCCAGGAAGACTCAGGTACACTTTCTTCAATACTCTATGTGATAAGAATGACTATATGTACCAAAGAAAATGAGAAAGAGTGGATAGTCAAGATTCAAACAACTTCCGGGATCAGGATGTTGGGCAGTGGATGAGCTGCAGTGGTCAGCGACCGATAGCTGACTGCTAGCATCAGGACCAGAGAACTAGTGCTGCCAAGACTCTTCACACCTTCACAGGGTGATCTTGGATAACACACTGCAACATTGCAGAATTGCTAAGGAGAAGGTCTCGAAGAGCAAAGGCTAATACGGTACCCAAAGATGCCTGCTGAAGTCAGATATTTCAGACCTGAAGGTCCAAAAATCGCAATCAAGCTGTAAACTATGACACAGGGCTTGGTAGTGGATTGAGAACGAACGAAGAAGAAGAAGAAACACCTTCAGAAAACGACAACATTATTTCTCCATCTGGCCATTATTTCCAATATCCCTTTCTTTTTTTTCCCCCCTCTCCCTAGCTGTTAAACCTCTGCATTGGTTTAGCCTTGCTCCTTGTGTCACTGGTGCTAGTTTATTTTATTGGTAGCAGCGCAGATGTCATTTTCCAAAGCTCCGCAGACACGCAGCTACAGTCTTAGGGAGGTTGGTCTCAGAGCATGTCATTTGGCATATTTCTGTCGTTGGTTTTTTATGTGGCTTAATATTTGTGTAATATAATTCATAACTCCAGTGTGCTTTTTGCGAATGTGCCCTTTCGTGATTTTGGCATGTATTGTGGAAGAGTGATAACTCTCATTGTGTTTGTGTAATATAATTCATAACTCCAGTGTGCTTTTTGCGAATGTGCCCTTTCGTGATTTTGGCATGTATTGTGGAAGAGTGATAACTCTCATTGTGTTTGTGTAATCTCCCCTGCTGAAAATCAGTTTGTATTCATACAGATAAATGTCAGCATTGCTGATATGTAGAACAAATGCAGAGGTGATAGTATTTGGGATTAATAATTACAAGGGATACCACATTGTGAGGTTGAAATCAGAACTAGTATCGCAGAAGCAAACAAGTAGATATTTTAAAAACTTTTTCTGTACAAGCTTTTATTTATACAAAGACAGGTTTTTTGTTTGTTTTGGTACTACCGGAGTGTCATTTTGATAGATTAACAGGTCGAACTAGTAGATGCTGTTTACAAAATTTCAGCTCTCTAAGTTATGGAGAAGATGGTTAAAATATGAGAAATAGAAGTCCACGCAATTGTACAGTGGTCATGTCAAGTTAAATAAAAGTTGTGAAAAGTCCTTCCATGAGAATCAAAAACTTCTAACATCAAGTAATATCACCATTGAGCTGTCTAGAAGAATAAACAGCACATTTGAGTATATCTGGCTGTTAGTACTGTACGGCTCAAAAAGATGGACTCTAAATAAACATGACAGAAAGCCATTAGAGGCTTTTGAGATGTGCTATCTCAGAATGCAAAGAGTGAGCTAGGCATAAAAAAATCAAAATGAACACGTGGTTAACGATAGGGGTACATAGACAACTAATGAAAAATATACAAAAAGGTAGATTATCTTGCCTTGACCACAGAATGAGAAATGTAAGCCTCCTATTGAAAATGCCGGAAGGCAAAATTCATGGGAAAACAATAAAACAACATCCGAGAAACAAGTACATCATATAGACATAGACGTGCAATAACATCAGTGTGCAGACGTACGCTGAGCTGAAGAGATCTGCGGAGAACATAGGACAGTGATGGGACATGATCAGAAGACTTTAACACTAGTCTCTGGACTGACTAACAGAGGACAGTGGCTTGTCACGATCAGACGACTTTAACACCAGTCTCCTGACTGACTAACAGAGGACAGTGGTGTGACACGGTCAGATGACTTTAACACCGGTCTCTGGACTGACTAACAGAGGACAGTGGTGTGACACGGTCAGATGACTTTAACACCGGTCTCTGGACTGACTAACAGAGGACAGTGGCTTGACACGGTCAGATGACTTTAACACTAGTCTCTGGACTGACTAACAGAGGACAGTGGTGTGACACGGTCAGATGACTTTAACACCAGTCTCTGGACTGACTAACAGAGGACAGTGGTGTGACACGGTCAGATGACTTTAACACTAGTCTCTGGACTGACTAACAGAGGACAGTGGTGTGACACGGTCAAATGACTTTAACACCAGTCTCTGGACTGACTAACAGAGGACAGTGGCTTGACACGGATAGATGACTTTAACACCAGTCTCTGGACTGACTAACAGAGGACAGTGGTGTGACACGGTCAGATGACTTTAACACCAGTCTCTGGACTGACTAACAGAGGACAGTGGCTTGACACGGATAGATGACTTTAACACCAGTCTCTGGACTGACTAACAGAGGACAGTGGTGTGACACGGTCAGATGACTTTAACACCAGTCTCTGGACTGACTAACAGAGGACAGTGGCTTGACACGGATAGATGACTTTAACACTAGTCTCTGGACTGACTAACAGAGGACAGTGGTGTGACACGGTCAGATGACTTTAACACCAGTCTCTGGACTGACTAACAGAGGACAGTGGCTTGACACGGATAGATGACTTTAACACTAGTCTCTGGACTGACTAACAGAGGACAGTGGTGTGACACGGTCAGATGACTTTAACACCAGTCTCTGGACTGACTAACAGAGGACAGTGGTGTGACACGGTCAGATGACTTTAACACCAGTCTCTGGACTGACTAACAGAGGACAGTGGCTTGACACGATCAGACGACTTTAACACCAGTCTCCTGACTGGCTAACAAAGGACAGTGGCGTGACACGATCAGGTGACTTTAACACCAGTCTCCGGACTGACTAACCTGATGATAATGAACTGACACACATGAAAAACCTCTAGCCTGTGGGCAGAATCAATGGCACTTCTCCAAGCACTGTGTCCCATCTTGATGTTGTCTGTACATCCGTCACCCTTTGGCTCTCTTGCCCTCTACTCTTCCCTCCAAAATAATCTTTAGCAGACTGCCATGTCGGTTGACATGATTTTTCTGCTTTTTATTTTCTTCACAAGTATCTGTTCCACCTTATTTTGTTCCAGAACCTCGCTTTTGGTTTTCCTATCTTTCCAAGAAACTCATCCAAGTCTTTTGAATACCTACATTTCAAAGACCTCAATATACGTCTTCATTTTCTTTGTCAGGGTCCAGGTCTCTTCTACTCATACAATAAAACAGAATGCACACATATGCTTGCTGCAGTCTGTTGTGTTTAATATGCTTGGTGTGTGTGATATATATTGTAGTGAATTTGTAGCACGGTTGCATGAACCTATTTAATTTGTAGCTTGTGGTGGTGATTTCCGAGGATGCACATGTGTTGCCTGGGCCCAAAATGGGATTAAAGAATAATAACACTGTTAACTTGCCAGTTGTGTCATAAGAGGATACTAAGGAGGAGTAGGCATAGGATTGACTAATCCATCCTTTAGATCAGAGATCTTCAATCTTTGCCTCAAGCCCCTTTTTTCACTAACAGATGTCAGAATATGGGGATTCCGTGGCGAAGTGGTTAAGCCGTCGGCCTCGTGATCAGGTGGTGTGGGTTCGACTCCGGACTCTGCTGTCTTTTTCACGGGTGCTTGATGCGGAGTCCCCTGCATCTCGTAGTCACCCCCCAAGTCGTCTTGTCCTTGACTTACCACTGGGGTCGGGCGGCATGAGACGAGAGAGTGAGGATAAAAAGTAGTGCAGTTAATCCTTACTAAAAATAGCGCTAGCAAAATTAATTATGCCATAATCGTCTACGATGGACGGCAGCCTTTGCCTTTTATGTCAGAATGCCATTCCCCCATTTCCAAAATTGTTTTACTCACAAGATGTGTTCAGGGTCGAAAGATGCAACACATTGAATGGGCTGAAAACAGCCAGCCACTAATAGATAGCTACTTGCTTCAGGCTTAGCTGCTGCAGATTGAATTTATTTATTTTTTCTACATTTTGATAGTGTTTATCAGGGGGACAGTGTGGGCTAGTGGTTTAGTGACACGGCTCAGAACCTGAAGGTCCCCATCACAGCATCAGCCGTTACCCCGGGGAAGCAAACCTTTAGAAAATACAGGAGGAAAATGACCCTTACATAAAATGCATGTCGAAGTCGGATGCAATGGGCTGACAGGCGAAAATTAAAAACCGAAGTGCAACGCACACTGCCTTGGGAAATAGAGAAATAAAACGAATGCTCCTTAAAAAAAATATTGTGTTTTATCAATTTAAAAACAAAAGAAAATGTTGATGGATTTTACAACACGAATTGAAGTAATTTTATTCATATTCATAAAACAAATTACTGAATAAGAGTGGGACGGCGTGAGCTAGTGGTTAAGTGACACGGCTCACAATCCGAATGTGCTGGATTCGCTCCCCATCACAGCACCGGTCATTACCCTGGGGAAGCAAACTCTTAGAAAATGCAGGAGGAAGCAGACCCTTACATGAAATACATGATGAAGTCTGATGCACTGGGCCGACAGGCTCAAAATGTAAACATTGTGCAACTCACTATTCCTTGCCGAATATAGCGGAATAAGGTAAATGCAATAAAACAATAAGAAACTGAATAAGAGTAATCTGAAGCATGATTTCCCTTACACTCTCTCTTCTTTCCTTCTCTTCCCCTCACTCTCAGTCCTCGCTGCTTGAGGGCGCTTGCTCTAGATACAAGCCACGAGTAAAAGAAAAATAAGACCTGTTGAGTCTATGATAGGGGAGGCATGACTAAGTTAAATCAAGTTAAGGAGGGTTGTGCATGTAAACTGTCTACCTCATCCTGTAGAACATAGAAACCACAAGTAAAAGAAAAGACAGCTACACCCTATGGTAGAAGTGGCGTGAAGTCTTGTCAATTTTGTGAGGAACGGGTGGCTGAGTGGTTTGGTTACTGATCTCCTGCTCTGGGGAATGGGTTGAAAGTGTTTTTATATAGGACACCAAAAAACTCAAAGCTTACACATTTTGCTGTGACAACCAGACCCACTGCCCTTAAAGCCTCATCCTTGAGAATTCATTTCTGTGGTGACACCATAATGATAGTGTATTGTGTATAGTGTTTTTCCTCATTGTATCCCAGTACCAAAGAACACTATCTTATTTTCTGTGGTGGCACAAACCCACTAAGAAAGGTTGTGTCTGAGGCCAGCAATCTCACAGTGTAAAACAGCTTACTAAAAAAAACTTTCGCTGCAAAAGAATAAGTTCCTTTTTTTGTTATCAAACCACTGCAACATAATAATAATAGCCGTCCAACGCAAGCGATGATGACAACAGCAGTCAGACATGTTGTGTTGCACCTCGCCACTGAGTTCGGAGGTTGCTGTAAAGCCCAATTCTGGCACGGAAAATTCTTCCACATACATGCCATTTAATTTCAGAATTGGACATGCGAGTCAATTGTTTTGTCTTTTCGCAAAGTGCGTTTTTTTCTGTGCTTCGTATGTCCGGCGTTCCTCAGCAATGAAGGTGCCTCTGATGGTGGTTCTATACTATCCTTGTGCGAGACATTGCCATGAGTTTACATCGATGCTGAAGCGTGTCAGAGATACTTTAAGGAAGTCTTTGAACCGCTTCCTTTGGCCACCGGCTTGCTGCAGGCCATCCTTTGGGTCACCATGCATTAGTTGTTTTGGGATGCGGTTGTCCGGCATGCGCACGACGTGGCCGGCCCACCTGATCTGGGTCTTCTGCAACAGTGTGTGGATGCTCGTAACTTTTTGCCTTCATGAGGATCTGTGTGTCTGGTACCCTATCCTGCCTCTTTATTTTGAACAATCTGTGGAGGCACCTTGTATGGAAGTGGTTTGTTTTCCTATCATGCCTGCTGTACACAGTCCACGTCTCACTGGCATACAGAAGGGTGGGGAGCACTACGGCTCGATAGACTTTGTTTTTCGTATCAAGCCTAAGTCCTCTCAGATTCCAGACACTGTTGCACAGCTTCCAAAAGGCAGCACTGGCCTCGGAGATTCTGTTAATGATACAGTCAATAGTAGTTTTCCTGGAAAAAGAGAGGCCAAGGTATGTCAAGCTGTCAACTGATTGGATGCGCTCGTTCTTAACTCTGTTATCTGGGTCGTGATAGTTTTAGGTACAACCCTGATAGTTGACGCTGAGCATGGCAGAAACAGTATGCTGAAGAGTGTTGGGTTGGGGCTAGTACACAGCCCTGCTTAACGCCATTTGACACAGGATAAGGCATTTGATGTTTCTCCATCACTCAGCACATGAGCATTCATACCTTTGTTGAATTTTTTTGACGATCTTGGGGAATCTGCTTGAACAGCCGAATTTCCCTAATTACCTTTCAAAGTCCATCTCTGTTGACGGTATTGAAAGCCTTGGTCAGGTCCACGAAAGTCATGTACAGCCCAAGTTGCTGCTCTTGGCATTTCTCTTGAAGTTGCCGAGCCGCGAATATCATATCCACAATTCCGCGACCCGGTCTGAAACCAAACTACTACAACACCAACTGTAGTGGTGCACACACACAGCGCTTCCCCTCCCCCACTGCTGATAATGATTATAGTGTTGCATGCTTTAGAGCTAAATTGCTTGATATTAGTGTTGTTATGCTCCTAATGTAAGAGCATGAAGGACAATGAGTGTAGCCGTGCTGAGATTTAGAGTTAAATTGCTTGATATAAGTATTGTGGTGCTCTTATGCTCCTAATACAGTGAGAGCATGACGGGGAATGATAATGATTTTAGCTGTACTTACATTTAGAGCTAAATTGCTTGTTATTAGTATTGTAAGTGGGACCCGTTGATCTCGAGCTAGGGTGTTTGCCTCAGATGCTGTAGGTCGCGTTTCAAATCACAGTGGAGATGAGGATTTTTTCACGTGAATCATCCAGAAAAATTTCCTCTGAGTAGTGAGATCAGACACCCTTGGGCAGTGGCGTGAACATTAAAAATCCCTTGGTAATTGGAAATAATGAAAAATAGTAGGCTTTTAACTGCCACTGCTTGGGCAAAATTCAAGTTAAAAATCTACTAAAATTATTCTAGGGATTCTCGCCTCACAGAGAACATGTCGCAAAAAGGGGACTGTAAGGGCTATAACAGCAGGTCTTGGTTATGTAGTTAGCAGAGCGGCATAAATGGTGCCTGACAGGCTGCGAAGGTCTACGTTTGCTCTAATTTTCACCACCAGTCCCAAAAATATTCGATCATATATTCCAGGGCCTACCAACATTAGGTTGGTAACAGATACTAGAATTGACCTGACAAGTCACTGGTGAATTTTCGTCTGCCAAAAAATATTAAACAAAGGATGTGTTTGATTGAAAGGCATAGATATCACAGCCTTGCTGTAAACGACATGGTCACAAACGTCCTTTTCAGTACACACAGCAAAGAGAAAGAACTGGGTATAAACAATATATAAAAATAACCCTATCATTGCTAATTTAATCCCTCTTCATGTTTCTACAGGGCTATATTTAGTTGCTGCTAACAGAATGCTTGGCAGTTTTACAATGCTACAATGCTTTGCTCCCTATTTGAGCCCCAACAGCACTGGGGCACATTATGCAAAATTAATGATAATATCAAGTATTGACCCTTTGAGCCAGGGCTACCCAGTCCGTAAAATCCCTGCGCTCCGGAGAAAATACACACAATGTTGACAATGTAGACATTTGAGTAAAGCTATTTACCATGACAAAACTATGTGCTCTAATTTATTTATTCTATCTAAAATTGACTGACCTGCTAATCTCCAATGTTCCTACTTCAGTAGAGTGTGGAATAGATTCATCAAATTTACATGATACATTATGTGGGATTACCCCCAGGACCGTAGTCTGATCCTCCGAGGAACAGATCTAGCTTGGATGGATGGATGGTAATCCAAATCACACACATGTTGTCATTTAAATAACTAACTCGTTTCAGAATAATCACCATCTAAATCCAATTTATCAGCCTCAAAATCCTTGAAATTGCATTTGACTTGTTCTGTTGTTATCCTTTTAGAATGCCCAATTCCTGATTTTCAAAACCTCTTTTCATCACGAAATTAATAAAAATCATCACGAAGACATGCTTTGATATATCCGCCGCAATATTTATTTCTGGAAACGTGCATACTGTTTAGTTGTCACTATAGGGGACTCAGTGGTCTCGAGGTAAGGTGTCCACCTCGAGTGCCAGAGGTTGCATGTTCGAATCACGCCGGTGACCGGAATTTTTTTTCACGTTGATCTTCGGGTAAAAATTTCACTGATCTCTGGGCATTGAGATCGGACTCCCGTGTTTACTGTCGAGCACATTAAAAATTCCTTGGCAGTTGGAAATCGAAAAGAGTAGGCTTAACAGCCAATGCCCGGACAAAATTAAAATTAAAAATCTGCCCAAGTTATTTGTACTTTTCCTCGGGTGGTTTGTTAAGAGCAGCTATAGATGGTGCCTAACTGGCTGCGAGTTTAATTAGCTCTAGTGTTTGAGTCTATTAAGATGGACTCGCACATGTGTAAAAACCACCCTCCGAGAAACTGGTTGTATACAGACTCTGTAGAGTCTTCTAAAACAGTATAAAAACGTTGAGTATATTATAGCCAAAATCCAATTGGATTACATCACAAAATACGCCTTAAAATAATGGTTCTCCCGCCACACTGGTAAATGGGCGGCTCGGGGAATGGGGTATTTACACACACCCCGATATATGGGTGTCACTGGTTCAAAGAGTTAACGGCACAATAATGAATAATATAAATAAAATGTTCTCAAACATTAACCGAAGATTAAACCATTTAAAAAAGAAGTGTTTTGTGCAATTCTCTTATATTTGTTACTAATATCATCATCAGCATTTATCAACCTTTCATCCTTTTCTTTGCCGCCAAAGACATCTCTTTTTGTATTTTATATTTTAAATTTACAGGTGAACCTTCTTGCAGCTGGCCTTTTGATGTTGGTAATCTCTCTTGCTGTGGTTTACTTCTGCCAGTCTCGGAGCTCCGTCATCTTTAAGGGAAACAGCGCTAGCGATGAACTAATCTACAACCCGATGACTTAAAAACTCCAGGCACCAATTATTGATCCCAATCATGGCAGATCTCAAGTGGTTATCAGCCTCATTTCAGCAAAGCAAAATAACTCTGTTACTCCTATTTGCTATTTATCTTTTCCTGGTTCTGTTATTTTTTTGTTATTATGTAAATTACCTTTACAGCTTGGATACTAAATGAAATGTTTGCTAACATGCACAGAATCAACAATCAAGGAAATTTAGTCACATAAAAGTTTATAATAAAATTAAGAATGCTAATTTGAAACATTCAACATGAGCAACATTGATGATTCGCAAAACTTTCAACTTGCTTGCTGTTGTTTGTGTATGTTCAGTTTTTTTTTCTTTAGATATGTGAACCCACCCTGCGCCTTGCTTCTATTCCACCTTTCCTTCCATAAACATTTTTTATTACGCTTCTATGATTGGTCTTGAGGGTGGGACCAATTTGTTGTAACAAGTTTTTAAACTATTGTTGTACGTCTGCATGACATTTTGTTTGGATGAACCAGTCAGCCCACTCTATTTCCTCTTGTGGATGAAGATGTGATCCTCTTGTGGATGAAGATGTGATCCTCTTGTGGATGAAAATGTGATCCTCTTGTGGATGAAGATGTGATCCTCTTGTGGATGAAAATGTGATCCTCTTGTGGATGAAGGTGTGAAGAAATAAATGATGAGAAAACTTGTCAAAAAACTCAGTATTCACAAAAAACGAATAAACTTTTCTTTAAATATATATGTATTGACATGCTTTGTAATAAAAGAAAAATTCTAGGGAAAAAAACCACTGTACGCTTATGTATACAGGTATACAAGTTGACAGATGTTAAAGAGGTTCATTAATAGGGGTTTCTTTTATATCAGATTTAAACATTTTTGTTTGGTGTATGTGTGGTCATTAGGTATGGGAAACATTACAACCTTCTACAACTGTATTGAGCAGTAATTAACCGTATGGTGGCGAGTGAAACCTGAGATGAACCACCTTAGACGAACCCCCCATGTTAATGAGGGAGGGAAATAGATATGATTATTTGAGAATGACGAAGAAAAGGACAGACTATTTTTAGATGCTCAATTTTGTTTTGGGAATTCATATATTTTTGTGTGTGTGGTTAGTGCACTGGCTTCCCCCACGAGCCATCAGGGTTCGGTCCACAGTTGGTGCAGGATTTTTCCGATCACAAAATGACCCCTGGGGTTAACCCAGCCTAAGAAATTGGGTACCAGAATTATTTGAGAAAGTAAAGCCGGCCAGCGAGATGTTGACCCCTACCTCTAGTGTTCTGTTTGTCAAGAAAGATGTAGTCCTATCACTATGCTTCCAATTTACCGCAATAGTGTGCTAATGGGATCTTTCCTTTTTTTTCTATTTGAGAATAACAAAGAAACGGACAGTCTATTATTAGGTGCTCATTTTTGTTTGGGCAATCATATATTTTTAGCTTTTGTGGAAGAGAACTTATGAACTACCGACAGCTTGAGATGATACTGGTTGGCTTGTATTTTTGTCATTTAATGGTTTTTGTTTTCTGTATTTGTGGTATTATTGCTGTTATTTAATGCTCACAATGAGTAAGTTTACCCTTTAGTGTGCACTGAAAAGGGCGTTAAGTGGCAGGTTATAGTAGATTTCCTCACATCCCGAGCGTGTTGATGAAGGTAGACAGTGGTCCTCCTTCTTCTTCTGCGTTCGTTTTCAATCTCCCGCTACAAAGTCCTGAACAGGGCTTTGCAAGTAGCAGGATGTAGTCCGGAGAACGGATTGCGTTGTGTCGCTAGTTTACAGCTTGACTGCGATATTTGCACCTTTCTGTCCGTCACACCCGTCTTCGGCAGGAGTGGTCTTCCAATACAAGGATCACATCTCATTAGCCAGACTGCCTTGAAAACACGTTTCCAGGGAACACTACATGGAAGAGAGTGGTCTTGGTCTGTATTGTGCCTGACCCTGATGCAACGTCCTGGTCAGTATGTTGTGCCTGACCATACTAGCGTCTCATTTTCCCTTGTGTTATTCAATCAGCTTCATGATACGTATGCCAGGTAACCAAAAGTTGTCGGAACTCATTTATGTCCATCACCTTGGAGTACTATGTTGAGCCAAGGGCTTCTCACAGGCCATCCCTCCACCTCGTTGGTGGACCTCCAGGTGGACAATTGTAGTTGATAGGCAACTGTCACTTTTCGTATTCATCTGTTGTCAAGCATGCACACCTCGTGTTAGGCCCATCTGAATTTTCTCATCAGCGTCGTATCTACAACGTCGTTGAAGGAAGTTTGACACCAGATTACGGTGTTGTGGATATGGTCTCGTAGTCGAATTGACAATGTTCTTTGTTCCACTGGCGTTTGTGTTCTTTGCTACATTGCGCTTTGAGTATCTCAAAGCCTCTCTGCTTGTGTACTTGTTAGGTTACATATCATGCTGCCAAATCATTCCTAGGATGACCATGCTGTTGACAGTGAGAGCTCTTACCTTGTCGTTTCTCACCTGTTGAAGTAAATATTTTCTATACAATTTTTTTGGTTAATTAAAATATTTGTAGATATATTTAAAGTGAGTCATTTATTTAGACAAAACCGGAAGACATGGATACAGATGTCAGAATGGGGATACAAAAGAGGGTGGGTGCTTTTGGGAGAATTTATAGAAATCAAAATAAGTAAATCCAACATGAAAATAAAAATCGTCAACTACAAGGAAAAGTGGGTTCTATTCTATGGCTCTGAATCATGGACCACAAAAAATAAAAATCGTCAACTACAAGGAAAACTGGGTTCTATTCTATGGCTCTGAATCATGGACCACAAAAAATAAAAATAACCACAAATAGGCAAATTCCATAAATGAATGCCTGCACAGAATAGAGGGATTGAAATGGTATGATAGGATCACTGCTGTGGGGGGGGGGGGGGGAGGGGGGGAGCTGTGCTGGCACTGGGGGGACAGGATAAGAAGAGGAGGCATTACAAGACAGTCTTTATTCTGGAACCTCTCGGATGATGTGGTTTGAGCTGGAACAGATAGCCCATGATAGAAGTCTTGGTATGTTTTTATTGAAGACCTTTGCATCACAGAGGACTGGAAAAGTGTGTTTGATTGATAGATAAGATGCTGTCTTAGCTTGTTTTTATACATTTGTGTGCCGATATATTTGTAGATAAGGCAGGAAAAGCTTATTATATGAGCTATGCTTAATTTATGTTGTTGTAACAGTCATATTGTTTCTAATAATGTGTTGACACAGGTTTATGTTGGACTGCCATGTGTGTCCAGGCATCTGCTTCGGATGTCGTTATTGCTGTAAGGAATACTTCCTTAGAAATGATCATTCACAAGTCTATGTATTTTTATTGCTATTGTTTTTTTCCATACTTGTTGTTTAATTCACCCGAACTAAAATTTATTGAACTGCTATTCAAGTTTGAAAGGTTCGTAAAGAAAATGCATAGGAAATACAATTACCAAACAATGCAGATGTCTTTTTTTTGTCCACTGAATTTAACAGGATGGCCAAAGGTGAGCAATGTCCTTTATTATCTTCTTCTTCTTCTTCTTCTTCTGCATTCGTTCTCAATCTCCTACTACCAAACCCTGAAAGGGCTTAAATAGCAGAATGTAGTCCAGAGAACGGAATGCGTTGTGTCGTAGTTTACAGCTTGACTGCGATATTTGCACCTTTCGGTCCAACAGATCCGACTTCAGCAAGCATTTTTTTAGTACCGGATTAGCATTCCCTCTTCGATCCCTTCTCATTAGCCAGTCTGCCCTGCTGCAGCCTGTTATCCAGGATCACCGCGTGGAGGTGTAGAAGGGTCTTGGCAGCTCTGGTTCGCTGGCAGTCAGCTATGGGTTGCTGACCACTGCAGCTCATGCGCTGCTCAGCGTCTTGATCCTGTCCTTAATATGTTATCCAACATGTTCAACTGATAAATACGCACAAACCTAAACATAATACACAGTGCCATGTTCTAGGGGTGTATGGTACATGTCTGCTAGGTGTACGGTACACAGAAGAACAAATAGCTAGTAACAAAAATGTGGAAATTAAATAAATTTAATTTTATCAAAAAAGAGTAAAAACAGAATTACATTAAATATTGATAACGCTGAATTTCATACTTTGTTATATTTACAACCTCGATTTGCTGGACTGTGCTGAAGCTTTTCCACTCACTTTACTATTACCTTCTGGTAGTCACGGATCACCAGAAGTAGGGGCTGGAGGGTTGACGAAGAAAATAACGGCTGTGTTAAGCAGTCTAGCGGAGCTGGCATTTTGCAGCTCACCAGGTCATGAGAATTAAATGCCTTTCCTTTGTGTAGTGTTCTTTGTACTAATTAATTTATTATTTTCTTGTTTTGTTGTATATAATTATGTAAAAGAACGGTCAAAATTGTCAAAATTTAGTAATTTAGCCGTTGAAACATGGAAAATGGTATAGATAATTGACTAAGTTCGCCATTTTCATAGAGAAGTTACGGTATTAAAATAAACATTTTGAATGCCAGTAAACCTAGGTCTGGTCTAGACAGTTTAGTTTCCAGACACAGAGATAAGAAATGAGTTTCCAGACACAGAGATAAGAAATGCGAACACATAGGACACTTTGTTGTTTCATGATATGATACGACAGAATGGTTGACATATGAGATTCAATCTAAGCTTTTTTTTTTCAGTGTCTCAATAAATAAAAAACAAATTTGAAATTTGAGTGTTTACTGTTTTATAAAGACTGGAGTTTGGAATAGACATGAGTATAATGGTTTAAATCATTTAATGGTGGTAGTATAGAAACTGTAGAATCTTTTTTAACTTTACAAATGTTTAGCAAGCAGAGAATATAGACATTGATTGACACTCAAAGAAAAGCAGATACATGTAGACTTAATTAGTGAAACAGAACTGGGAAATTTTGAAGCAACTCATTGACACAGTATGTTATCTTGCAAAACGAGAGCTTTTCATTACGAGGCCACGATGAATCTCAAACATCGGACAATAGAGATAACTGTATAGAATTTCTGAATGTACTGAGAAATTATGATCTGCTTTTGGACAGCCACTTAAGCTATCTACTTTCTTTCAAGGAACATCACCTACTCTGCAAAACGATGTTATACAAGCTGTGTCTAATGCTGTAAAAAATACAGAGAAGAAAACATGATCCGTGCAATGTTTCTTGCAACAATACTTGACGAAACTTCTGATGCAATGTCAAAGTCTCAAATGTCAACAGGGATACGTTTTGTTCATGGAGGAAAAGCAAATAAACAGTTTATTGGATTTTCAAGTGTTAGTGTAGACAGAACTACTGAAGGTCTTTCAAAGTATTTTGTTGGTATTGTTGAAGAATTTCAGATTCCAAATTAATTGGTTGGACAGACTTATGATGGAGCAAGTGTAATGAGTGGTCATGTAAACTTATTGTAGAAAAGAGTGCTTGAGATGTATCCGTTGGTAATATCCACGCACTGCCATGCACATTTGTTGAATCTAGGCCTGCAGCAAGGCCTATCTAATATCAAGGAGTATCAAATATTTTTCAAAACTTTAAACGTATTAGCAGCAAATTTTTCAAAGTCATCCATTAGGGTATACACATTGGAGGACTTTGTCAACAAAAATATGCCTTCTGTTTCAACTATAAGATGGAATTTTACATCTCGTTTGACCAACACTGTACAGGGAAACAAAGTTCAACTAATCAAACATTTGCTAATATTGTTGAAAATCCTGACAATTGATACTCTGATACTACCCGAAAGACTCGTCGATTTCTGAACTTCTTGGAAGGATTTAGGACAGTTCTAATTCTTGAGATTGTTCCCAAACTATTTGGATTCGCTGACATGCTGTACAATATACTTCAAATAAAAACATATGATGTCATGTACTGCTGTCGTCAAGTCAACAGTGTTTCATGACAAATTAAATATAGAATAGGCAATTGGTTTGAAGAGTTGTGGAATTCAGTTTGATTAAATACAGCAGATGTTCATGAATCTCAGCATAAAAGAGCAAGAAAATGTACGCCGAACACTGATGACTAAGAATCTTACCTTCAATTTTATCATAATATTGCTCATAGCATTGTCATGCAATTTTTTTAAGATATTCATCACTTTCAAAACTCAAATATTTTCAAGTTCTTTGGCAGGAAAACTGCTAGCAGTGTAGATAGTTATTCCAAGACAATTTGCTTGCAAAAGTAAAGTACATATATGAACAGATTTTTTAATATGGCAGTTTAAAAAATGAACTTTCTGTTCTCTATGCCAGTTGAGAGTTTCCCAAAAAGCATGTTTTTGAATTAGCCACATTTTTAGTAGAAATGGTTAAAAGTGGTATTTAATTTTGGAGAACTAATTTTAACAATTCCTAGCAATACTGCTACATCTGAATGTTTGTTCTCCGCTTGAAAAAAGATTCATACATGCTACCATGGAACACAAGAACAAAAAGAATGCAGAGTTTAAGTGTGTTATTAATTGAGAAAAATGTTCCGATTCAATTGAAGTAGAGAGCAAGTTTTTATATGATAATCATCAGTTTCTCTTACAGAAGAGGAGCTTCAAGTTGATTTATAAATAAAATTGGTAAGTAATATGCTTGTTTTGAATAAATTTTATTTCAAACATTGTGAAGTTTTAAAGCACACCCAGTTTGAGATACATGGGTACGCCACTGGCTGTAAAAACTAAATACTATTTTTTTAATCGTGGTCCAATGCCGATAACTACAATAAATTCATGACTTCTTTTATCGTGGTCCAACGCTGATAACTACAATAAATTCATTACTTCTTTTATCGTGGTCCAACGCTGATAACTACAATAAATTCATTACTTCTTTTATCGTGGTCCAACGCTGATAGCTACAATAAATTCGTGACTACTTTTATCGTGGGCCAATGCTGATAACTGCAATAGAATATGGCGTCTTAGTGCCCCGATAATGATGTCAACTATTTGTTTCATGTAAAAATTTGAGTGAAATAACAAGGTACAAAATAAATTGGAATTCAAGTGAATTAAATGACAAGTAACATTTTTTTCTTGTTGTACAATGAGTTTTGGTTGAGAACTGTTTATATTATAGATGGTCGTCTCTTATGACAGAGGAAAGAATAGGACCACTGTCCACTCACCTGAGTGGTGCTAGGGTTAAAAAGAATACAGGACCTCCGTTTCCTTACAAGTTTGTTATAAAAGATGACTAAAGAGGGTTGTGTATCTAGCTAGCAACCTCAACATATGAAACATTGAAACCAGCACCCCAAATGCTAGGGTACAGACTTGCTGTAAAGCGGTCAGTTATTGCCCTATGCTTCATTTGAAGCGAAAAGGAGAATCATATATGATTAACAAATGATTAAGAAGGTTTATGCGAGTCACTGGCAACATCGTCATGTAAATAAAAGCACCTTATATATCACAATTTCTTCACTCTTATCACCTCCTTGAGGTGCATAAGTCATCAACCCGCATTTTCCAAGCATACCAGTTCTGTGCTATTTTTTCAAATTCTTTTGAGCTTCTACCTGTTTTTCTTGTATCAGCCTCTTGGTCTCTTGTCAGTGTGTTCTTTGGCCTCCATTTGCCTTTTTTCCTGTTGGTTCCATGACAGAGATAGCCTGATGATAAAGACTTGGGGCATTTGCAGTGTGTGACCTATCCAGCTCCACCTTCTTAAGATCTCCTGTTTCACCTGTCTGTCCTGTTTCACCTGTCTGTCCTGTTTCACCTGTCTGTCCTGTTTCACCTGTCTGTCCTGTTTTACCTGTCTGTCCTGTTTCACCTGTCTGTCCTGTTTCACCTGTCTGTCCTGTTTCACCTGTCTGTCCTGTTTTACCTGTCTGTCCTGTTTCACCTGTCTGTCCTGTTTCACCTGTCTGTCCTGTTTCACCTGTCTGTCCTGTTTTACCTGTCTGTCCTGTTTCACCTATCTGTCCTGTTTCACCTGTCTGTCCTGTTCTCTCCCATGAGCTTTCGTTTGCAACTCTATCAAACCACTTTGTCTTTGGCTTTTGAACGCCAAACACGGCACATAAAGCAGAAACAAGTTCTCTCAAGTTTGAACTGTGTAATTCTACATCTCTAAGTTCTTGTACGTTGTTTAGACCTTGTACGTTGTTTAGACCTTGTACGTTGTTTAGACCTTGTACGTTGTTTAGACCTTGTACGTTGTTTAGACCTTGTACGTTGTTTAGACCTTGTACGTTGTTTAGACCTTGTACGTTGTTTAGACCTTGCACATTGTTTAGATCTTGTATGTTGTTTAGACCTTGTACGTTGTTTAGACCTTGCACATTGTTTAGATCTTGTATGTTGTTTAGACCTTGTACGTTGTTTAGACCTTGTACGTTGTTTAGACCTTGTACGTTGTTTAGACCTTGCACATTGTTTAGATCTTGTATGTTGTTTAGACCTTGTACGTTGTTTAGATCTTGCACATTGTTTAGATCTTGTATGTTGTTAAGACCTTATACGTTATTTAGACCTTGGACATTGTTGAGACCCATAGCTGTGCCCTCTCTGATTATTGTTCTGCGAAGAGTCTTTTTTGGTCTACCTCTCTTTCTGCTGCCATCTGGAGCACTGCCTGTAATGTGAGTGCTTTGCTGTTCATTTTAAAACATTCCTGATGTATGTCCACAGTTTTTTCCTTATGGAGGTAGAAACATATTGCTGGTTAGTGTTTTCTTTTGTTGGTCTTAAATTCTTTCCAGGCAAAGTTCAACAGTCTTCTAAGACATTTATTTTCAAAAATATTTAATTTTTTTTCTAGTGTCTTTGCCGTTTTCCAGCTTTCCCACCCAAATGTTAGCACTGGTGTTACGAAAGAGTTAAGCATCCTGAGCTATGTGTGTTTGCTCATTGATATTGATTTTAAAATGTTTCTTGATTGGTTAGAGGCACATGAGGCCAAAGTAATTTGAGTGGAAATTTCTTCAGTTGTGTTTCCATCTTGTCTCATTTTATTTCCCAAATAGGTGAGCCAACTGCATATTCAGAATCTTTCTCAGGGATTTGTTGATTACGCCCTAATCTCTTAATATTGCATTTGGTCATCTGCCATGTATGGTAAGCTGTGGATGTACTGAAGGGCCAATAGGCTTCCTCTCCCTATAGAACCTACATTGGAATTTAAGATCCTTAGCTTAGTATTCACAACTGTCTTAGTCTTAGTCGACCTGTACTTCTACAGGGAAAGATGGCCTTGTGCAGGTCCCAGCTCTGGTGTGAGCTGGATATAGCCGAGAGGAAGATTTTCTGTTTAGTGAGCTAGGCTCGAGCAGCTTATTACTCCACTGCATTGGGATAAGTGCCGCTGATATGTTCAACCAATGTGCGGGCCTATCTTAAAAGAATCACACTAGAGCAAAGCAAACCCGCAGCCTGTTAGGCGCCATCTATGCCGCTCCAAACAAATCACCTAACCATGGCCGGTGTGTTATGCCATGTCCCACAGTTAGTCGCCTCTTACGACATACTACCTGTGGGGCACTGGCGCTATTCTTGTCAGTGTCAAACATAAAGATCCTGACTAACCAATCGGGTTCACAACTGGGTTCACAACTATGAGTATATAAATATGGTGGCGAATAGAATACAACTACAGAGGTGGTCTCCTTGCTCCTGTTTGAGCAGAATGAATGTTATTCTTATAACAAAATATATAACAAGATGTTAGTTTTGATGTACACTTCTTCATGTGCCTCCCTACGAAGCATAGGCCAACCACTAACTAGATCTACTCATATTTATGTAATGCAGCATTTCAGAATGTAACATATTTATTGGCTTATGTCATGAGTACCGGAAGCAGTCCAAGCACTAACCAGCTTCAGGTCAGGATTGACATGCCAACATGTTGACCATTGTTGTATGTTAATGATGGTTAGTTGACAACAATTGTACGTCTGCCTTTGTAAATAAATACATAAATATGGGCGTGGCGGTTTTATGTAAGCACAGTTGCTAAAACAACAGCTTACATTATGACCAAATAATCCATCTTCAGAGACAAAGTGTAACACAAACGTGGATATGTAACTAGTCTAAATGATTCAGATGTAATGGATGAAGAAATGGTACTGACCTGTATGATAGCTACAATAAGCTGTGACTTGAAGAATGTGACAAAGAAATAAGGAAAGGAGTCATTGATGGAGAGGAAGGATTTATAGGAGGATGCAAAGTGAGACAGAGGATAAAGGTATCAAAGGTGTTCAAGCCATCTGGTCTGAGACATTCCATGAGGAATTGCTGGGAGTAGTCAGTAAATAGGTCACAAATGGTAATTTTTAAAACCCCCATCTAAATGAGGCTTGAAAACCATTTATTATTGCATTTACATTTTTTCTTATTTCTCAACATAGCCTCCAGCAACATTGATACACTTATCCTATCAACATAGCCTCCAGCAACATTGATACACTTATCCTATCAACATAGTCTCCACCAACATTGATACACTTATCCTATCAACATAGTCTCCACCAACATTGATACACTTATCCTATCAGCATAGCCTCCACCAACATTGATACACTTATCCCATCAACATAGTCTCCACCAACATTGATACACTTATCCTATCAACATAGTCTCCACCAACATTGATACACTTATCCTATCAACATAGTCTCCACCAACATTGATACACTTATCCTATCAACATAGTCTCCACCAACATTGATACACTTATCCTATCAACATAGTCTCCACCAACATTGATACACTTATCCGATCACCTGCCAGTTAAAATCATCTATCCTACCCATCATACAGATACCTCTGTCTCAATCTGCACTGGGCAACCACGTCATACTTGATCAGCAGACATCCTTGAGAACATTTCTTGACCAAGTTATGTACTGCTATGCACAGCAAAGATTTCCTTATGAATATCCTTTACAGAAAGTCCGTCTCCCCACACCCCACCCAACAAACAAAAACCAGCTCACTGTTCTTTGGTCATAGATTTCATAAGCCCAGTCACCTTTGTCATCTGAGCTGCGGACGTGCACGCAACAGTTAGCATCTGATACCTAAAGCAATCATCAAGCTAGCTGGATGTTGCTACCACTTTAAGACACCTTCAGAACCGCCTATTACAATTTCCTGATATCCCATATCAGCTGTGACCTACTTACTGACCTACTCCTGTATAAATGATAATATATAACATCACAAAACATGACAAAATGTATAGTCATTCCATCTCCCATCCATAAATAACAAACAATTAAATCAGTTCATTGACCGAGATTTCAAATATCAGCTGCTCACGATAATTGGGCCAGTTTGATAACATGTTCTGTTTATAGATAATATTTTTCATCCTCGTACGTATATGTCTTTATATATCTATCACAATAATACATTCATATGCGTATAGCTTGTTGTATTTGAAACAAATAGTTATTTCATGCGTGTTAATTATTCATCCAAATTGGAATGAAAGAAGCTGTTGTAAAATCTCATGTGTAATACGCATGCTTCAGTTAGCCCAAAATTGTCAGGAAAAATGAAATTTTGTGAATAATATGCACCATGATTTTTAAAGACATTTTATTCAATTTACGAGGGGCGTTCAAATCAAACTGGGACTTTTTTTCTTTTTTAGTTCTACCTGAATGGGTTATACCATGCTGGAACTACTATCATTAGGGACACTTGTGTCTTATTACTGCTAGGTGGACTGATGGCCGTGGGCAGGTCACGTGACAGATAAATAAAAAGGGTGGACAACACTGTTAGTGCTTGCATGAAACAGCGTGCTGTGAAGAAATTTCTTGTGAAAGAAAGCATGAAACCTACGGAAATTTACAGAAGACTGCAATCAGAATACGGTGATGAGACACTCAGCCGCAGTAAGACATTTAAATGGTGTAAACGTTGAGAAGTCCGAGAAAAAAACGGCCTAGTTTTATCACAAAGAGCGTTCTGTTCCTGCAAGATGACGCACGACCTCAAACTGCTCACAACACTACGTGCCATTTGCTGCAACTCAGCTAGGAGGTATTGCCACATCTACCTTACAGCCGAGACCTCGCTACAAGCGATTTTCACCTGTTTGGCCCTTAGAAGAATTCCTGGACAACAGCATTTCAGCACTGATGATGAAGGGAAACAGGCTGTCCAGAATTTGTTCAGACCTACTGACCATTTAGGGCATGGCATGGTCTAGTGGTTAAGGGACACAGCTTGCACTTAAAAGATGCTGGGTTCACAGCACCGGCTGTTACCCCAGGAAAGTAAACTTTTAGAAAATACTAGAGAAAGCAAACCCCTAGATAAAATGCATGCCAAAGTCGATGCACTGAGTCAACAGGCGGCCAAAAAAAAAACATAGTGCAACACACACCACCTTGGGGAATAAAAAAAATAAGGCAACTCAAAAAAAAAAAAGAAAAAAAAAAGACCTACCGACAAATCTTTCTGATGCTGAGATAAGTGCATAAACACTGCAGTAGTTTATCTAGAAACATGAATGGCATTTTGACAAATTGAATTTTCTTTCTTTCCTTACAAAATAAAAAGGTACCAGTTTGACATGAACGCCTCTCATATGTTAAAAAAAGTATGGGTAATAGCACACAGAACAGGTACATAACGTAAAAAAATACTTTTTACAGCAATGTCCGACACATAGAAAACACATTCATTTTTCACTGTCAAATTGTGACAGACTTTCCAATGTAGGTTTCATTTGGTAATGAGAATAAAGTGGTTTTTATTTTATTACTCGTGTATAATACAATTTTTAACAGTCCTAAATAAATAAAAATGTGCAAAATGGTAAATGAGATGTTGCGGCATATGGATTTGAAGCCTCTGTTTTGACATACAAAGGCTTTTAAACCATTATGAAAGTTATTGCTATTTAAGGTTAGATTTGAGTCTGTCAATACGATTTGGTCCAGGTCACTGGGAGTTATATTAGAACAATAAGGATAAGCCGTCTTCAAAGTGATGTTTCTTTGATCTGCTTCTCATTCACCAGGTTTTTTTTTAATGACATCTACACGTGAAGTTCAGTTCTCTGGATAATGTTTGCTGTGGTTGAGAGTTCTTCAAGACTCTCAAACTGCTTTATGTGCAGCTTCACTACTGTGGGTCAGTGCTCAGTACGCTATTCCCTAAGCATATAACAGGCTTGCGGGATATGTTCTAGCTGTCTGTGCTGCATGCCCGCACATACACATGATGGAGCCAATTTTAGTAAGTGTAATTGGCCATTCTTCTTCTTCTTCATTTGTTCTCAATCTCCCACTACCAAACCCTGAAAGGGCTTAAGAAGCAGAATGTAGTCCAGAAAACGGAATGCGTTGTGTTGTAGTTTACAGCTTGGCTGCGATATTTGCACCTTTCGGTCCAACACATCCGACTTCAGCAAGCATTTTTTGAGTACCGGGTTAGCATTCCCTCTTCGATCTCTTCTCCTTAGCCAGTCTGCCCTGCAGGATCACCGCGTGGAGGTGTAGAAGGGTCTTGGCACCTATGGTTTGCTGTCCCTGACGCTAGCAGTCAGCTATGGGTCGCTGACCACTGCAGCTCATGCGCTGCTCAGCGTCTTCATCCCAATTGGCCATTCAATATGTTATGTCCCACTCTCATGAAGAATGGGATCATTTGATCTACTCAATCAAGGCAGTGATAGTTGATCTGGTTTGGTTGACTTTCATTGGTTTGTATAAGAGTGATTGTTCTTGTGTTGCTCCCTCGTTTGCTAGCCTTCTGCTGTCTTATTTCCTGGTACGTCACAGTGTGATGGTATCAACTGTAGTACTATCCTTCTCTTGGCTTTTAGTTCGCCTCACTCTTTTTTATAATAAAACCTGCTGGTATTGGCTTGTGTTGCGAATCATTTCTGCATCACTAATTAGTACCTGTACTTTAGCCGAGTAGTTTGAACAGATTTTCTGTGATAAATTTGGATCTGAGTTATTTATTCTATTTATTAGAAAGAAAAGAAAACATGTCCGTTGACTCATAGCGGCTTATTTCATGTCAGGTCAGGTCAGGTCATCCTGTAACCGGTGAGGTCGTTGGGGCACACATGAAGATATCCTCACAACTCCACGCCATCCCTCTCTGTCAGATGCCGCTGCCTGTGACTCTTCTGGTTGGAAACTGGTCCATTCCTTTATGTTGTCCTCCCATCTCTTCTTGGGCCGGCCTCTTTGTCGTCTGCCATGCACCTTCCGTAGAGGATTGTGTTTGCAAGACCATTTGATCTCGATATGTGACTGTACCAAGTGAGTTTCCTTCTTTTGACAGTTGCCAAGAGATCTTCGAAAGGCCCTTTTGCTGTTGTAATTCTATCTCGTATTTCCTCGTTTGTAACTCGATCCTTGTACGCGACGTTTAAAAGTTTTCGGAAACATCTCATCTCCAAGGCTTGTATCCTTCGTTGAAGGTCAGCTGTAACTGTCCATGTCTCACACGCATAGAGGAATATTGACAGGACCAGTGTACGCATTAATCTGATTTTCGTGCGTTGTGCTAACCGTTTATCGTGCCAGATTTTGTTAAGCCGTGCAAGATAATCATATGAGACAGAACCACAACCAGATTCAAGTGTGACTTACGAAGAGTCCAAAACGTTTATTAGCGCCATATAACATGGACGGGAAACAGAGCATGCTGGCTACACAAGAAATTATGCTTATTACTAGCTGAATAGAAGAGGATGGGTGGTGGTCTTCGGACTCCACACAAACTGGATAGGTGCTACTGATGAATGCATCAGTATGTGGCCATCACCAGATAAGCTCACAGTAGTGTCGACAGCCTCGGGATGACTTCTGCTTTCTTTGAACAAATTCAAATCGACATTTGACAGCATACGAAGAAGAAGATAAGAGACCGAGCCCGAAAACAATTTTTATAAATTTCCGGTAGCTATGTTTCTCCTTTATTAGAGTAGCTTATTCTGCCGAAGACGGATATGTCGGACCGAAAGGTGAAAATAGCAGTCAAGCTGTAAACTAGCGACACAACACATTCCGTTCTCCGGACTACATCCTGCTACTCACGGTAGTGTCGACAGCCTCGGGATGACTTCTGCTTTCTTTGAACAAATTCAAATCGACATTTGACAGCGTACGAAAAAGAAGATAAGAGACAGAGCCCGAAAACAATTTTTATAAATTTCCAGTAGTTATGTTTCTCCTTTATTAGAGTAGCTTATTCTGCCGAAGACGGATGTGTCGGACCGAAAGGTGAAAATAGCAGTCAAGCTGTAAACTAGCGGCACAACACATTCTGTCCTCCGGACTACATCCTGCTACTTGCAAAGCTCTGTTCAGAGCTTGGTAGCGGGAGATTGAGAACGAACGCAGAAGAAGAAGAAGAAGAGTAGCTTATTGCATTCAGTCTGGTCCTTATTGTATTGATTTGCTCAAACTAAACATTGAATGGCAGTATTGTCCAAGCCCGTTTATGGAAGATTTCATATAGGGAATGCTTAACTGTTATATTTTTGTGGGTGTTCTATTCATGAATATGCTTTTCTTTGTCAAATATGCAAACATTCCATGGCCTACAGATAATGCAATAAACATTTCATTAGCATTCAGACTTAAAAGCTAAGCTAAGTTCGGGGACGGCGTGGTTAAGTGACACGGCTCACAACCCAAAGGTGCTGGGTTCGATCCCCATCAGATGGGGATACTCTGACACAGACAGCAGAGGTGACGAAGTGGAAGATTGGGAGATAGATGCAAATCTCTCCCTAATCAATAGGCCGGAGGATAGCCCTAGCTTCTATTCAAGAACATGGCATACCACCTCGACTCCAGATTTGGCCTTCTCCACACAGGACATACACCATAAAATAGACCGCCAGGTGCTAAACCAACTGTCAGGTAGCGACCACAGGCCGATCAGGCTAACCATTGACATGGAAGTAGGCCCACAGGAAACAAAACCGCTCCCACGTTGGAATTACAAACGAGCCGACTGGGACAGATTTGCAATCCTGACAGATGGGCTGTGTGAAACCATCAACACACGAAACACCAAAATGAAGCCCATGGTAGAGAGCCTAAGCAAGGCAATAATGCAAGCCGCCACTGAAACCATCCCAAGAGCAGCTAGGAAAAACTATAAGCCCTACTGGAATGATGAGTTGCAGAAAGTGGAAGATGCAGTAACAAATGCTAGGAACATGGCAGAGCGAGAAAAATCCATGGAGGCAAACATCGCCCTCAAAGCCGCCGCGGCGAAGTACAAACACACTCTCAAGTAAACAGCAAGAGAAAGCTGGAAAAATAAAACGGAAAGTCTAAACCTGGACAAAGACGGGAACAAGCTATGGAAGCTAGTCAGAGCCATCAACGACGAAACCCCGTCAAATAAACAAATTACTATCAAGCAGGGCGAGAACTTGATCACAGGTAAGAAAGCCGCAAACGCCTTTGTCGATCACTATGCCAGAGCAAACCACATCGAGGTCCCTGCAGATAAGCATACAGACATTAGCGAAGAGCTAAAGGGACACGAAAACATAAATACGGCTCCCGAAGAGCACATGATGGCCAAACTAACAATGCGCGAAATGGAAGAGGCAATGAGAACACTAAAGAAAAGGAAATCTCCCGGAAAAGACGGGATAACAAACGAAATGCTGATGGGGCTGGGCCAAACAGCGAAGAGGAAACTACTATCAGTCCTGAACCAAAGCTGGAAAAGGGGTATTGTACCCCAGGCATGGAAAGACGCAATACTGGTACCAGTACCAAAAACAGGAAAGGATAAAACAGATCCAAATGGATACAGGCCCATCAGCCTACTGAGCTGTGTCGGCAAGCTGATGGAACGGATGATAAACACCAGACTGATGTGGCATCTGGAAGAAAAACGAATACTAATTCCACAGCAAGCCGGCTTTAGACAGCACAGATCCACTGAGGACCAGGTCATCCTCATAGCCCAGGAGATAGAAGATGCCTACCAGGCACAGAAACACACAGTAGCTGTTTGGGTGGATCTGGAAAAGGCATTTGACAAAGTCTGGAAGGACGGACTTAGAGTCAAGCTAAGAAGAAGTGATGTCTGTGGGAAGATGTACAAGTGGATCAACCACTACCTCAAACAAAGAACGGCCAGAGTCCAAGTACAAGGGCAGATGAGCAAAAAGGTGACACTCGAGCAGGGAGTACCCCAAGGGGGAGTATTGTCACCCACACTCTTCCTGGTATATATAAACGATATTACAGAGAATATACCAAGAAGAGTCCATAGCTCAATGTTTGCAGACGATCTGGCTATGTGGACCTCTGAAAAGAATCTCACCATAGCAAGAAATCGGATGCAGACGGCCCTAACATCGCTGGAAGAGTGGGCGAACTCATGGCTGGTCAAAATAAACGAGGAGAAAACCACGTGCACAATATTCTCGCTTTCATTAAAACCCCAAAGTACCAAATTAAGTCTAAATGGCAAAATCCTGCAGCCAAACGACAACCCAACCTATCTGGGAGTCACATTTGATCGGCGCATGACATGGAAAAGTCAGATTGAGAGAAACCGAATGAAAGCCAGAGAAAGAATGGCAATCATGAGGAAACTTGCTGGCACAAGCTGGGGAGCAGACGAAGGCATACTAAAGAAACTGTACACTGGAAGAGTGAGACCAGTTCTCGAGTATGGCATTGCGGCATGGACAACAGCAGTGAAGGCGAACTTCGATAAAGTTAACAAACTTCAAAACCAAGCCATGAGAATTATAACAGGTGGCAGGAAGTTAACGCCAATTGTAGAACTTGAAAAGATTACAAAACTGCAATCCATGACCGATAGAAGAGACTGCAGAGCCCAGCTGCAGTCAGAGAAACTCCGAAGACTGACGGACCATCCAATGTACCAGAGACTAAACAATTTGGGAAATGGGAAACTAAAGCGGAGAAACTTTGCAGAAATAGCCAAAGCAAAGATGCACGAAGATCCCATAAACGCACTAACAACACCAAAACCCATCACTACTGTACGAAAACCTACCTGGAGGCAGGATATATTTCCAGAGGTGGTAGAAAATATACCAGGTATTGCAAACAAAAACTGCCAGACTGAAAAAGAAAGGAGAGACACTACCCTAAGCTTCATAACGAAAAGCTACCCAAGCATGGACTGGACCCATGCATACACCGACGGTTCTGTAACAAACACTACACAGAACGGAGGGGCAGGAGCATTCCTGAACCTACCAAATGGCAGAAAAATAACACTGTCATTCGCTACTGGTAAGTACACAAGCAATTTCAGAGCGGAGGCAGAGGCACTGAGGGCGGCAGTGGAAGAAATGGTGACACACAGTGAAAATGAGAGCCATATAGTCCTGCTGACAGGTGCTCTCGCCGTAGTCACAGCGCTAAAAAGCCAGAAAAACACTGAGCTTAATGACTTAAGAGCAGCACTCTGCAAACTGTGCCAGCAGTCCGCACCAAAAAGGGTAGTGGTACAGTGGGTTCCGTCACACTGCAACATCCAAGGCAATGAGGAGGCAGACAGACTGGCAAAAGAAGGTGCAAGACTACCACAAACAGATACCAGTATGAGTCAAAACGGCTTATCAAAGCCAGATACATGACCAAATGGGAAACCGAACATACTGGTTACACCAAAAACGATGCCTATTACCAGTTGAACCGAAGAGAGCAGGTCGTTGTCTTCAGACTTCGCACTGGCCACAACAGACTGCGGTACCACCTATTCAACAAATTGAAGATAGGGTGTACCGACGAATGCCCGTGCGGTACTGGTAAAATGACCACTGAACATCTGCTGCAGAACTGCCCGACATACGAGGATCAGAGAGAGCAGATGTGGCCATTACCAGTGGAACTGCAAGACAAGCTCTATGGCAGTGGCGAGAGCCTCAGGATTGTCGCCGCTTTTTTTCGAAAAAATAAGGGTTACTGTCTGACTGTGTACGCAGAAGAAGAAGAAGAAGATCCCCATCACAGCTCCGGCCGTTACCCCGGAGAAGCAAACCCTTAGAAAATGCTGGAGGAAGCAGACCCTTACATAAAATGCATGCTGAAGTTGGATGCATTGGGCAGACAGGCGAAAAATAAAAACCACAGTGCAACGCACACTGTCTTGGGGAATAGAGAAATAAGGCGAATGCAAAAAAAAAAAAAAAAGCTAAGTTCTCTTCCAACTAATTCATTGTTTGTTTTTCAGTCTCAAATTGCATGGGAAGGAGCCAAAAAATGACCATATGAGATATTTTAAAAATAAATAAATATTAGTTACATTTTGATTTCACATCGTGTCTACGAAATTTGATAAATTAATTTTTTTTCATTTTTTCTTGTTCTTTTCTTTCTAAAAAGGACAATTATGACGTTGTGTCATAGTTTACAGCGGGGCTGCGATATCGGCGTCTTTTGGCCGACAAATCTCATCTCAGCATGGCATTTTTGGGATGAGGTTTGCCTTCTCTTTTCGATCCATAATCTCTTAGCCAGATTTCATGGTACCGTATTTGGAGGTGGAATAAGGTCTTGGTCAGTAATGAGACGATAGCATTCATGCAAACAGTCCGCTATAAGCTGCTGACTGCTGTCAGCTCATTCACTGCTACATCTGCAGCCCCTGATGTCTGAAGATATTCACGCAGTTATTCACACTTGATCAATATATATATATATCTTCAAACGGATTGTAATGGCTCTTCTTGCATCCCTGGGTGTGCTGAAGAAAGTGGTTCCTGGTCCTCCTCACTGTAGAGCAGTGCAAGTCTTCTCAATAGAAACACTTCTGCGGGGTTTACTGTATCTATCCCTGCCTCATTAATCAAGCTGCTGTAACACAGCCTGTTTCTTGTGCATGCCATGAATCTGAGGTGGGGATCTTGTATACAACACAACATTTAGCACCCTTGAAATTGAATTCAGGAATTTGCCATGTATCTGAGGTGGGGATCTTGTATACAACACAACATTTAGCACCCTTGAAATTGAATTCAGGAATTTGCCATGTATCTGAGGTGGGGATCTTGTATACAACACAACATTTAGCACCCTTGAAATTGAATTCAGGAATTTGCCATGTATCTGAGGTGGGGATCTTGTATACAACACAACATTTAGCACCCTTGAAATTGAATTCAGGAATTTGCCATGTATCTGAGGTGGGGATCTTGTATACCACACAACATTTAGCACCCTTGAAATTGAATTCAGGAATTTGATATGTATCTGAGGTGGGGATCTTGTATACCACACAACATTTAGCACCCTTGAAATTGAATTCAGGAATTTGCCATGTCGCCCACCATTTAATGTTCTTATTCCACACTTCATATAAAAACCTTGCTGGCAAACTTATATTTTTATTATGAAAAATGTACACTGATTCTCTTTAACTGATCATGAATTATTTTTGTCTAAAATAACTAATTTGCTTTACCAATTTTACGTTTTGTTGATAAACATAATTTTGTCTTGTAGATCAATTGCGATTAATGTTTTATCAATATTTTAGTCATGTACATTGTATCCACAACGTTAAGTGTACACAAGAATATGTTGCTTGTATATGTTTCTTGTCCTTATGCTATATGAGATGGATTGGAGTCTCGTGGACCTGGTTATGCGTTTATGAAAGTTCTCATAAAATTTGTCTCATCATAATATCTTTTTACTTGCATGCACTTAACTATCATTGTGATAGTACTTCCATTGCTGGTGTCTTGTTCAAGGGGGTTACGAGGGGTGACAAAATTAACCTTGTTACGAGGGGGGACAAAATTAACCTTGTTACGAGGGGGGACAAAATTAACCTTGTTACGAGGGGGGACAAAATTAACCTTGTTATGAGGGGGGACAAAATTAACTTTAGGGAGGGGGTTACGAGGGGTGACAAAATTAACCTTGTTACGAGGGGGGACAAAATAAACCTTGTTACGAGGGGGGACAAAATTAACTTTAGGGAGGGGGTTACGAGAGGTGACAAAATTAACCTTGTTACGAGGGGGGACAAAATTAACCTTGTTACGAGGGGGGACAAAATTAACTTTAGGGAGGGGGTTACGAGGGGTGATAAAATTAACCTTGTTACGAGGGGGGACAAAATTAACCTTGCGAGGGTAATGAAGGGTTTGGCTTGGCTTCGTTCATTCTCAATCTCCCGCTACCAAACCCTGAAAGGGCTTAAGTAGCAGAATGTAGTCCAGAGAACGGAATGCGTTGTGTCGTAGTTTACAGCTTGACTGCGATATTTGCACCTTTCAGTCCAACACATCCGACTTCAGCAAGCATTTTTTGAGTACCGGGTTAGCATTCCCTGTTCGATCCCTTCTCCTTAGCCAGTCCGCCCTGCTGCAGCCTATTATCCAGGATCACCCCGTGGAGGTGTAGAAGGGTCTTGGCAGATCTGGTTGGCTTGCCCTGATGCTAGCAGTCAGCTGTGGGTCGCTGACCGCTGCAGCTCATGCGCTGCTCAGCATCTTGATACCAATGAAGGTTTTCAAAATTAACCATAAGGAGTATTACCTGGGATCACAAAATAACCGTTTCTTCTTCTTCTTCTTCGTACGCTGTCAGACGTCAACCTGTATTTTTTTGAAAAAAGCAGCGGTCATCCTGAGGCTGTTGACACTGCCATAAAGCTTGTCTAGTGTTGCCACTGGTGATGGCCACATGTACTTTCTCTGGTCCTCGTATTTCGGGCAGTTTTGCAGCAGATGTTCAGCGGTCATTTTTCCGGTGCCACAAGTGCATTGGTCAGTGCCACCTATCTTCAGTTTATTGAATAGGTGGTACCTCTGTTGTGGCCTGTGCGGAGTCTGAAGACCACGACCTGCTCTCTTCTGTTCAATTGGTAATAGGCATAATTTTTTGTGTAGCCAGTATGTTCTGTTTCCCATTTGGCCATGTATCTGGCTCTAAAAAGCTTTTTGGACTCTTCGTAGGTCACACTAGGATCTGGTTGTGGTAGTCTTGCACTTTCTTTTGCTAGTCTGTCTGCCTCCTCGTTGCCTTGGATATTACAATGGGATGGAACCCACTGTACCACTACTCTTTTTGGTGCGGTCTGCTGGCATAGTTGCTCTTAAATCATTAAATTCAGAATTTTTCTGGCTTTTTAGTGCTGTGACTACGGCCAGGGCATCTATAAACAGGACTATCTGGCTTTCATTTCTTTTGCCTGTCAGCATTGCTTCTGCCTCCCCTCTGACATTGCTTGAGTATTTTCCAGTTGCCACTGACAGTGTTAAATAACCTTTTAATATGGCATTTACTTTTAATAACAAAATATTAAGGTTACTTTTTGACTCCGCCTTGTACATATCATCACCATTATTTGTCTGTTTGATTCCTTATGGAACGTAGGGCCGTAGCAGATGCTCTTTATGTGTCACTATTTTGTGACATCTTCTTGAGTTTTGCCTGTGAAACCCTGATTGAGCTGACTTCTTCATCGAGCAGTCACAGCCATGTGTTTCACGGCCTTCCAACTTGTTTCTCTGTGGGTTCCAATCCTCATGTGCTCTCAAAACTAACGTGAACCTTATCTAAAACTGAAGTGGCTTGGCCTCCTATCTTCTTCTTCTTCGTTCATCCTCAGATCAAGGTCTCGGTTTCTCTTACAAAGGACACCGTTGTTTGTAAGGCTGTTTTATCTCCATACAGCTTTTGTCCCATATCTGTCTCGCGAGGCCAGTAATGTTCTCTCTTTTCCTGCGTGAGCGTGCAGCTTTGCAGGATGTGTTCCACGGTCATGGTATGCTCTCCACATGTCATCTGTCCCAATCCTCATTTTGTTGTAAAGATGGCCCTTGAGTCTGTTATGTCCAGTTTTCAGTCTGAAGATGATGACTTGCTCTTCTCTAGTTAAATTAAAGTATCTGTCTTCTTTTCGGAAGTCGGGGTGTTGGTCAGCCCATTTTACCCAATGAAATTGGCTTTAATTATGGTCTTAGCCTCATTATATGTGATGTCTAGTCTGTTTGTGGGGATGCTCCTCCACACTTTGCTAGTTTGTCTGCAGCTTCAATGCCTTCAATATTGCAGTGGGATGGGATCCACTGTATGACCAACCTTGAGTGTTCTGCTGAGAGCTGTGTCAGGGAGAACATAACATTGCTTGAGATCTTCATATTTGTGTTGTTTTAGCACTGCTGATACTGGAAGACTATGTTTTCATGGTGGATATCTTTATCTTGAGCCTTCTATCTGCACCTGCTTATATTCATTGATATGAACAGCACTGTCTGTTAGGCTATAGACGGCTTTCATATCATTATCTAAATGTGGGAGGCAAGTCAGTAAATAGGTCACAAATGGTTATTAAAAATTTGATATAAACTTGAAAAACATTTGTTATTTGCACTTACATTGTCCCTTATTTCTCAACAGAATTTCCACCAACATTGATACATATTATCACTTTATCAGCGCAGCAAAACCTGCAGTATAAAGAAAGGTCTTTGGTCTGCTGTCTCAGTCACATTTGCACTTCATGTTCAACCTCTTCGTCTCCCGCCAAGGTGGGATCATACATTATACTGTAGGCTAAACCATGCAAACACCTTATTGCAGTTGCTAGACCGTGCATTGTTACTCACCTGTCAGCTCGAACCATCTCCCCCACCTGCCGCACATGTTTCTGTTGCGCTCTGAACTTGACAACCAAGTCGGACTTCATCGGCAGTCCTTGAGAAAATTTATATACTCAGTTGTGCACCACTTAACACGACAAACATTGCTCACTGTAAACAAGAAACATTTCCTGATGAATATCCTTTGCAGATGCTGTTCCTTGATTGTACACTCTGGGATCATGGATGTCATTTTGTATCTCGGCTGCACATGTGCAAGGTCATCTAGCATCTGCTACCTGCAGTAATTATAAAGCTAGATATTGCGCTGCCACCCGGTGACACATGTAAATATCACCAACATTTTTAAGGTATCACATATCAGTTTGTGACCTGTTTTACTGACTTAACCTGGTACCAGGGAGCCGCATAGTGCAGTGGTTAGCACGCTGGCTTCGCATCTAAGTGGTCCTGGGTTCATTCCCCAGTTGAGGCAGTAATGTTTTTTCAGATCGCAACGGCTCCCGGGTCGACCCAGCCTTAAATGGATACCGGTTCAGTCCGGGAAGTAAAAGCGGCGAGGGAGAGGAGATGGCTACCGCCCTCATATAGCCGAGCCTTTGAAATGTGAGATCGCTAACATCTCACACCCCTACGGCAGTAATGCTATGGGATACTTTACTTTACTTTTTTTAACCTAGTACCAACCAGCCTCAGGTGAAATGAGTAAGCAACCAGCGATTACTTCTGAAGCATGGTGCCGAGGTCTGTGATTATCACTGATTAGTTGGCAAATAGAAAAGCAAAGGCCAGCATAGCTTCTGGTCAATGGTGCTTGAATGTGGGAATGTCCAAGAATTGGTATAACGACTAAGCTGCTTAGTCTGCTACCTACAGTAATCACAAAGCTGGATGCTGCTGTCACATATTGAGACTTTTAGAAATTTCTTACTACATTTCCCAGCTAACCCATATCAGCTTGTGACCTACTTACTGACTTACTCTTGTAGCAACGTATTTCTCAATCATTGTTCTGAAATCTTTTACAGCTTCACCCTTTATGTCAGAAAAATGTCCTTCGTGCTTCTGAGAATTCAGGAAATCAGATTAAAACTGGGAAGAGGACACACTATCCAATATGTTATCTGAGCTTGTAAGTGTGGATCCAGGGGGCTTAAGTGTGGATACCAGGAGTTCCTTCCGGTGTGGATACCAGTGGCTGCTTCAAGTCCATGACCTTCTTTTGTAGTAGATCCTGGAGGGTTTCTTCAAGTGTTAATCCTGGGGGTTTTCAGGTCATTGGGCTTTTTCAAGTGGAGATCCTTGGTCTTCTTCCGGTGTGGATACCAGAGGCTGCTTCAGGTTTGGATTCCAGGGATTTTTCAGGCTCATGAGCTTCTTTAGTAGTAGATCCTGGAGGGTTTCTTCAAGTGTAGATCCTAGATGGTTTCTTCAAGTGTAGATACTGAAGGGTTATTTCAAATGTTGATCTTGGGGTTTTTTCAGGTTCTTGGGCTCAATCAAGTGTAGATTCTAGGGGTTCCATGTAGTGGTCACCCTCCCCCATGTAGTGGTGACCCCCTATGTAGTGGTGACCCTCATGTAATGGTGGCTCTATGTAGTGGTGGTCCAATGTAGTCTTGGCTCTATGTAGTGGTGGTCCAATGTAATGGTGGCCCCATGCAGTGTTGGCTCCATGTAATGGTGGTCCCATGTAGTGGTGGTCCCATGTAGTGTTGGCTCTATGTAATGGTGGTCCAATGTAGTGGTGGTCCAATGTAGTGGTGGCTCTATGTAATGGTGGTCCCATGTAGTGGTGGCTCTATGTAATGGTGGTCCCATGAAGTGGTGGCTCTATGTAATGGTGGCTCTATGTAATGGTGGTCCCATGTAGTGTTGGCTCTATGTAATGGTGGTCCCATGTAGTGTTGGCTCTAAGTAATGGTGGTCCCATGTAGTGGTGGCTCTATGTAATGGTGGTCCCATGTAGTGGTGGCTCTATGTAATGGTGGTCCCATGTAGTGGTGGCTCTATGTAATGGTGGTCCCATGTAGTGGTGGCTCTATGTAATGGTGGTCCCATGTAGTGTTGGCTCTATGCCGTGGTGGTCCAATGTAGTGTTGGCTTTATGTAGTGGTGGTCCAATGTAGTGGTGGCTCTATGTAATGGTGGTCCAATGTAGTGGTGGCCCCATGTAGTGTTGGCTCTATGTAATGGTGGTCCCAAACAAAGATTACTATTGTAGTGGTGGTCCTCCATGTAGTATTGACTCATGTAGTGGTACCCCAAGCAAGGAGGCCTGCTGGAGTGGTTACCTGAAGCTCATACTGGACTGAGACAAGGGCTTACGACGATGAACCTGAGCAAATCATCACATTATCATCTCGTGTTGACAGAATTACTCCGAAGAAGCAGACATGAACAACACAGGGTTAACACACTTACTGAATTATAAAACGAAACATGCTCTAAAGCCAAGAGTCACAAGGCGTTCCTCGGCACCAAAAGTCTTCCCACGACCGGCTGTAGCCGCAGAAGAGGCCATCCCCGCACAGTATGGCTCCAGCAGATATCAACCTCCACCTCCGCCCTGGACGAGGCCTGGAACCACGCCACAGCAGTGGGTTATGGATGTGGCCAACCTTCGCAACGGGCCTCAGATGCCTAAGCGAACATTATTATTATTAAAGCCAAGGAGGGACAAATGTGTTTAGTACAAGGGGCTTGTCAAAAGTCTTTACCCTGACTATGAAGGAGTAGGAGGAGAAAGTTTAAATTTGGCACATACGTTGCTCATTCAATTTGTACTAGACTTGAGAAGTATAAATTTCCCTCCTCGACGGGTTTACCCAGTATAGTACATGGCGCAACACACACCTTATCAACCAGATCTGCTACTCTAACAGTTTGTCAGAACAATGGAGAAATCAGAGGCCAGAACTGTGGTAAAATTCGTGATGTTGCAGGGGAAAACACCTACAGAAATACACAGGGAGATGGAACCAGTATTTGAGGAATTATGTCCTTCGTATGCTTCTGTAAAAAAACTGGTGTAAGCAGTTTAAGTGTGGCCGCTCCCATGTTGCTGATCTTGCAAGATCAGGAAGACGATCCCCAGAGTGCAGCGATGAAAATGCTGCAAGAGTGAAGAAAATCATTGACCAGAATAGGAAAATGACAATTGCAGAGATATCTAGGTCAGCAAAACTGAATGATAGTACAGTTTTTCGAATTTTGTGCAACAGACTGAGCATAAGAAAAGTTTGTGCCCTCTGGGTCCCGTGTCTGCTGACCTGTGAACATAAACAAACGAAGGTTGATTGCTGTGGCCAGTTGCTCAAAATGTGTTGGTCGAAAAACATGTTGTCGACCACGGTGACAGTAGATGAGACTTGGGTTCAATGATTATTACCCAGAATCCAAAAGTTTCCAGCATGCAGTGAACAACCCCGGGCTCACCAACACATGTCAAGCCAAGAGCACAGAAATCTGCAAGAAAAGTGATACTGGCTTGTTTTTTGAGACGTCAAATGTGTCATATTGAAAGATTACCTGCCTCATGGCAACACGGTTAATGAGCAATATTATGCAGATCTTACAAACTAAGAAAAACTATGACCAGAAAACGAGGAATAGTGCGCACTCAAATTCTGCCTTGTCACATAAAGCAAGGCTTGTGCTACAAACAGCCAACTATTTGAATATTGAAATTCTTCCACACCCGCCATATTCTCTGGATTTAGCTCCAGCAGGCTTTTTTCTTTTTCCCAAAAACTTAAAAAATAGCTTTAAAGGAAATCACTTTGACATTGACGATGCTGTCATACTGGCTTGTGATAACTGGTTTAGTTCGAAAAATAGGTTATTTTATTCTGAAGGTTTTTTCAAGGTCACGAAAATAGGGCAGAAATGTATAAATTCAGGTGCTGGCTACATTGGGAAGGAATAAGCACTGTGCCAAATTTCAAATTTCTCCTATTCCTTCATGGCCAGGGTAAAAACTTATGACCAGTGCCCTCTTGTACCTAGGAACAATATACACCGACGGATCAGTCGTGCGCAGTAGGACATCAGGCTGGGGTTTCTCGGCTAGAGTGAGAGAAGAGGTCGTTGGTGAGCACAGTAGGGCATACATGTCAACAACCTCCAGAATGAGAATGGAGACGGAAGCAGTGACCTCAGCACTTAAATGGATATCTGAGACTTCTATAACGAAGGCAGTCATCGTGACAGACGCGCAAGCCGTACTTCAGAAAGTACAAAAAGGGATGGCTTAGGTACGAGTGGATAGCTGCTGTTGAGGCCTCAAACCTCCAGGCGTTGACCTGGATCTACTGTCCTGCTGATGCCGGGGTTAAGGGTAATGAAAGAGCTGACATCTTGGCTTCACTAGCTCCCATCATGGGCACATTGGTGATGGACAGAAGTGACATTTTGAAATCGATCAATAACCGCCTGCTGGATGAGGACACCTCAATAGATGAAGCAGCAATCCACAGACTGCAAAGTTTCAACATTACACGAGGTTCGAGCGGAGTGGAGCGCATGAGAGGACGGCGCAGGAGAGTGTACAACCAGCGAGCTACAGGGACCATCAGCATCCATACCTTACGCCATTTGATGATAGAGACTGAGCACCTATGGGTATGCTCGGAGTGCAGTGACGTCAATTCTTAGAAACAGAAACAGAATCTAGGAACAGGTACAAAACGTAGGAGCCAGTGTTTCGTATGTATTTTTCTTTTAAATAAATTGCTATGGGCAGGTGGTCTGATCCTGCATTATCCAGAACTTCCCATTTGATGGTTGCTAAGTTTGGCGTCATTATTGTGATGTCTATAGCCGTATCTGATCCATTTGGATTGTTATTTATTCTGGTCATTGACCCATCGTTTATTATTATTAGATTGTTTTCTTCGCAGAAGGTCATTATTTGTTTCCCTGCCGTGTCTATGGCGCTTCCTCCCCATGCTGGATGATGTGCGTTGAAATCCCCTACTATGATTGTTCTATTGTTTATTTGTGCTTTGATTGTTTCCATGTCATTTGTGGTGAATTTTCCTCTTGGGTTGTAAATGTTTATTATTGTGATGCTCGCTGGACTACTGTCTATTTTAATTAATAGGCCTTCTAGGTTTTCGGTATTAAATGGATCCCAGTCCATTATTTTGTATTCTTCATTTACTATAAAGGCTACTCCTCCTTTCGCTCCTGTCTCTCTATCGTTCCTAACTATATTGTATTTTGGAATATTGAGTCTTTTGGTTGGGTTGAGCATGGTTTCTTGAATCGCATATATTGTTTCTTTTCCCAGATTGGCCAGTCCTAGGTATGGCTTAAAGTTTTTGTGTAGGCCTCTGCAGTTCCATTGTATTATTTTCATTTTGTGTTATTTTCACTTTGCTTGTGCTACGTGGAATTGTTAGTCTTTCTTGATGTTCAGTGGTTCAATCCGGTCCAATTCTATAAAAGTATTGTTCTGATTTGGGAGATTTCTTTTTTTAAAATTTTTTTATTATCTATCTATTAGATTATACTTGCAAGGTTCTGACCTTGGCTGTTTTCCACTCTTTTCCAACAAAGTTTTGATTCATCAATATTTATAAAATAGCATAAATCATGATATTACCTTGATTCTGCATGGGCGATGTTTTACAAACCGATACTTTACCCTGGTTCTTGTGCTTCCTGTTTTACAGCATTTCCGAACATCCTCTTCACGTCTTTGTCTCGCGCGCCTGGCTCTGAGTAGATGGATAGACCTGGGGGTCCTACTTTTGTTTGTTGTTGACCGATTGACTTTTTAAAGATGATATATTCTTCTTCTTCCTCTTCTTCTTCGTTTATTATCAATCTCCCACTACCAAACACTGAAAGGGCTTAAGTAGCAGAATGTAGTCCAGAGAACGGAATGCGTTGTGTCGTAGTTTACAGCTTGGCTGCGATATTTGCACCTTTCGGTCCAACACATCCGACTTCAGCAAGCATTTTTTGAGTACCGGGTTAGCATTTCCTCTTCGATCCCTTCTCCTTAGCCAGTCTGCCCTGATGCAGCCTGTTATCCAGGATCACCGCGTGGAGGTATAGAAGGGTCTTGGCAGCTCTTTTTCTCTGGCCCTGATGCTAGCAGTCAGTTATGGGTCGCTGACCACTGCAGCTCTTGCGCTGCTCAGCATCTTGATCCCTGAAATCGATACAATGTTCACTGATTGTGTAGAAAATGTATTTTTGTATTAATTGAAGAAAAAGAAACTCAAAATAACATTAAAATCTAGATTTAGTTTGCTGTTTCTGCTGGACTCTTCGTCGATCCCGAATTGGGAGCTAATGATTTATCATGTGTCATGTCAAGTGGCCTTTGCGATGAATTCCTTCCATGGTTATGTTTTTCAACATCTGAGCACGTATAGTTCTTTTCATTATCTCTGTCCCTACCTTATGATACCAATGCCATTGTGGGCTACAATATGCAGCTTGATGGGCCGCAAGATTCAGACTTAACGTAAGTCGATGTCTTTAAACTGGTTTAGAAGACTCACACAGAACATTGTATACAACCAGTTTCTTGGAGGATGGATTTTACCGATGTGCGAGTCCATCTTAATAGACTCAAACACTAGAGCTAAGTAGACCTGCAGCCTGTTGGCGCCATCTAAAGCTGCTCTTAACAAACCACCTGGGAAAGGTACAAATAACTTCTGGTAGATTATTAACCTGAATTTTGTCCGGGCAACGTGCTCGACACAGGAGATGGTCTCACTACTCAGAGATCAGGGGAATTTTTACCAGAAGATCCATGTGAATAAAATTCAGGTCTACACCGTGGGTCTTAAGATACAGATTGGTGGACCACAAAATGCAGTTCAGTGGACCACAAGATGCAGCTAGATTTACCACAAGATGGAGCTAGATTTACCAGAAGATGCAGTTCAGTGGACCACAAGATGGAGCTAGATTTACCACAAGATGCAGTTCAGTGGACCACAAAATGTAGCTATATTTACCACAAGATGTAGTTCAGTGGACCACAAAATGTAGCTAGATTTACCACAAGATGCAGTTCAGTGGACCACACGATGCAGCTTGCTGTAAGTTATGTGTGTGTCATGATGTAGGCCAAAATGTTGGAGATCTCTACTATAGACCTTGTAGTGTGTGCATCATTATTTATGTAGAGAATTTTGGCTTTGTACATTTTCTGTATTTTTACCCTCTTAATCACATCATCATGTGCACAATTCAATCAACATCACCTTACAAAAATAAACAATTGTTGTTATTTTTCATAATTATTGTGTTGTATTTCTGTTTCACCAAAAATTATGTGGCACGTAATTACGAGTTTTATTTGAAGCACTTTAACATAAGTGTGAATTATATTTGCTCTTCAAGAGTTCGAGTATTTGGACAGTAATTTTTCGGCAGACGGTCTGTCTTCTTTTTCTTCGTTGTTTGTTCTCAAATTTCCGCAAGTAGCAGGATGTTGTCAGGAGAGCGGAATGATTTGTGTCATAGTTTACAGCTTGACTGCGATATTGACACCTTTCGGTCTGACACATCTGACTTCAGCTAGCTTTTTTGGGTACCTTAACCAGTCTGCTCTGTTATCCGGGATCATAGCGTGGCGTGGAGGTGGAGAATTGTCTTGGTAGCTCTGGGTCGCTGGCCCCGATGCTATAGCAGTCAACTTTGAGTAGCTGACCGCTACAGCTCATGCAGTGCTCAGCATCTTGATCCCGTATTTTTATATGAATATCCGTTGCAGAAAGTCCTTTTGCTAGATCAAAAGAATTCGCCGATGTGCAAATATCTTAACATGGACTAACTAATATCAATGTTTTAGCGTCATGGATATTATAAGGCTGCATGCGAAAAATCATATGGATCTGACATGCAGTTTGGTAGAAAATTAATTCGATCACTGTTTATGAATTAAAAGATGGGACTATAGACTATGATTACAACGTGCCATGGGTTCGAGTTTACGAGCGGACAGAAAACAATCGGGGCCGTAGACGACCGCTATTCCAGTCGACTCAGCAGTAAATGGGTACCTGACATAATAGTTGGGGACGATAAAAACAGCAAAGAAGGGAATTGACTACCCCACCTCACAAAGGCTGTGGCTTAGTGCACGAAAAGTTCTCTTCATCCCTGACAGCAATTGTTGCCACGGGACTGACCTTGACCTTTTTTTAAATGTCTCTACTTCTGAAGTGTGCTGTTAAGGTCTGTGATTATCGCTGATGAGCTGGCATATAATAGCAAAGGCTAGCACAGATCCAGACCCAAAAAAAATCGAACTTTAGGAGCAGCCTGCCTCCGGATATGATCTACGATACACAACATGAAAGTCACTAAATAGGTTCAGAACTTGTGTATCACAGTGCAAGAGGAACATGGAGAGATGGGTATACACAAATGATGACACATGGTACTGTAGCACAATACAGGACCCCGACCACTTGGTGACCAGCCAAACCCACATGGAAACATGTTCTAGGGGGTGACATGCTGGGGGTAATCCATGTCGTTGAACATTGTGTGCATACTATATAATGTGGTGCTTGGACACGGAAATTAAGTAATAGTAAGAACAGCTTTTGGTCATAGGCGCTCGAATGTCTTTAGGGCGTCCAGGAACCGGCATAAGGAGTAAGCTGAAGTTCTTCCCTCCCGCCATTCTATCTACACTGCTGTACGCATGCCATATTAGACTTTACGGTGAAGACGCTAGTCAATGTAATCACTTCCACACGACTTATCTGAACACTGAATGAATTCAAAATCTCAAAGAAACTTCTAGAATACGAGCTTAGTGAAGGGTGGTAACGGATAATTTAAAACAAAAACGAGGACAACCTGACGAAGTCTCTTAAGTGCTGTCAAATAAACACAACCACCAGAAACAATATGGTCGAACATTATGCAGCAGGGAGAGGTGTTGACATAATCTGCAAGTGTAGACCAGAGGATGTGTACATGTTGCCCGGCGATTTGTAAGAGTAGAGCAGAGGATGTGCACATGTAGTCCAGTGATCTGCAAGTGTAGAGCAGAGGATGTGCACATGTAGCCCAGTGATCTGCAATTGTAGAGCAGAGGATGTGTACATGTAGCCCAGTGATCTGCAAGTGTAGAGCAGAGGATGTGCACATGTAGCCCAGTGATCTGCAAGTGTAGAGCAGAGGATGTGCACATGTAGCCCAGTGATCTGCAAGTGTAGAGCAGAGGATGTGCACATGTAGCCCAGTGATCTGCAAGTGTAGAGCAGAGGATGTACACATGTAGCGCAGCGATCTACAAGTGTAGAGTAGAGGGAATACGAATGCCAGCTGCAGGTCATGTTGGTCAATCATACAATATAACCTTTTTCGTTCGCTTTGACTTGACCAGTCACGAGTGCACCGACAGACTCAACGGTGCAGTATGGTACAGGAGGATGTAGGTGGTCCTCATCGACGACAATAGACAAATGATTATGTCCCCGACGAAAACTTCTTGGTAGAAACGCAGGTTTCGTCTTGTATCAGTTCCGACGTGGTGTATATGATGTACTTTGTCTATGTTGCTGTTAACGTGTAACCGTAATGAACAAATGTCATCTTTCCTGTCCATCATGTCAGATGGACATGTGCAAAAGCAAGCACCTAGACTGGTCTTGACCCATTTCATGTCAAATCAGTTCTCCACGGAAACAGGCTGTTGCATTGTAGTCTAGCTAACGAGGTGGGGATCGACACTGTAATCCCTATAATAGTTAGCTTATTGAGCAGCCTCGCATTGCACTACAGTCAGAAGGACCTCGGTCCACTTTTTTAAGAACACCTCGGGATGTTGGGAGAACCAATGTAACCTGCCATTAAAGAAAGTTGTTAAGAATACCTAACTGAAGTACGAGTGGCATTATCAGCACAGCAACATCAACAATAGCAACAACAACCCACACACAGTACACGCTAGTGTTTATTTTACATCCGATATGACCAAAAAAAACCATGTCCCGTACAGAGGTTTCTAATGTACGCCCCGGTTGTCAGAAGGCCGACACTCATACCGCTCGGCCAGCCACTGATCAGTTTTGGACTAACTAACAATTTTTCCTCTAAACTTTAAACACAAAACGGCACGTAGAGCTTCAGATCGAGTAGCCCCTTTCAGTCATGACTGACTATATGAGGATAAGGCCCTAAAGGGGGGTAACTCTCTACTTATAATTTTATTTTGTTTCTTTCACGTTGCGGAGTTGTGGTTTCACTTCTCCGTATTGCAGGGCTTCTTTTCACAAAGCATTTCTCATCAGTGTACATCTCCAGTTGGATCGGTCTGCAGCTTCCCCTTCCCAGGATATCAGACTCATGCCAAGTTCATCCATGCCACGCTTATACACATCTTTGAACCTCATCTGTGGTCAGTCGACTGTTCTCTTGCCCCTCCCCTCAGCTGTCCGTAGAGGATTTCTTCTGGAATGCCATCATCTTCCATTCGACTTACATGGAAAACGTCGCAGTTTCCCCTGCACGAGGGAGACTTGTCGAAAGTGCACCTCTGCATTTGTCACTCTCTTCCTTGGACGTCTTGAAGAGGTGTGGCCTCCTTCGTTTCATATTTTTTTGGCAGTCAAAAATCCGCTGGTGACTTGTTAGGTCAATCGCAGTATCTGGTACCAACAGTTAGTTCTGGAATATACGATCACCAATTTTTGGGACAGGTGGTGGTGGAAGCGTAAATTAGAGCAAGGTAGACCCGCATTCTGTCAGTCGCCAGTTAGGCCTCTTCACTAACCACATAACCAAGATCTGATGTTATAGCCACAGAGTCCCCTTTTTACGACATATTCTCTGTGGGCGTGAACTCCTAGAATAATTTGAGTTGAATTTTTATTTGATTTTGCCCAAGCATCGGCCGTTAGGCCTACTTTTTTCGGTTTCCAACTGCTAAGGGATTTAACGTGCGCGCCACTGAACACGGGTGTCTGATCTCACTACTCAGAGATCAAATTAGATTTTTCTGGATGATCCACGTGAAAAAATACCGGACCCCGCCATGATGTGAACCCGTGACCTCTAGTACTCGAGAGGAACACCTTACCTCAAGACCACTGCTCTCCCCTCCCCCTTTCTATTCCTCCATTTAATTCCAAGAATGGATCGCGGGAGTAATTGATGGAATGTGTTAAGCTTGTGCTCTTGTTTAGCATAAGTTGCTAAAGTTTCGCTACCAAATAGGATCGTGCTTATGAAACATGCATTGTAAACCACGGTCTTGGTTTTAAACAAAAGAGAGTAAAAAAAAAACACAACATGGATTGATGGTGCTAAAGAAGCACAACACAGGTATGGATTGAACAGTTAAATAGCCACATGGATGGCAAATGAAAGAAGATGTAATATCTCTACAATCCTACTTCTTCTAATGACACGAGGGATGAGTTTGAATAATGTTGAAAAACAGAGACAATGAATATAGGTAGGAAGCACACCACACTTGATATTCATTTGAATGAAATAAAAATAAAGCAGGTACAAGAATTTAGATATTTGGGAACTGATTTTATTGAGGATGGTTGACTTGACAGAGAGATGGAGGCGATAGTGCAGAGGGCAAACACTGTCACATACCAGCTGTCTCCACTACTAAGACATCCCAAGATTTCCATCCAAGCAAAAAAGCAGATGATAAACAGTATCTTCATCGCAACCCTGTGCTACCAGTGCCAGACATGGGCATTGGATAAGGCCCAGGAACGAAAGTTAGACCCGTGTGAAATGCGGTGTCTACGAAAGGTCACTAACAACACCAGAAAAGGCAGAATCATAAATATGAGTATTTGGGAGAAGGTTGGAACAATTCCCTGCCTACAGTTCCTAGAGCAATGGAGAATGAATTGGTTTGGCCACTTGGGAGAATGCAACCAGATCACATTGTTCATGCAACCTTCTACGGGAGACAATTAGGAAGAAGGGCTAGAGGTAGACCGAGGAAAAGGTGGATAGACAGCGTAAAAAGACCTGCCACAGTTAGTTAGTTAGTTTTCTTTCCACTTGTGCCGTTTAGCGTCGTGGGGAGCTTAAGTCGTCTATCCTGCGCCAAGTGCGTTGCGTCGGTCAATGTGAGCCCTTGTCGTTGCACAATCACTCTAATGTCATCTATCCACCTACCTCACGGCCGCCCCCTTGCCCTGTAGCCAGATCTACCAGCATTGTAAGCCATCAGTGGAAGATGAGGGTGCATTCTCATGAGATGACCAAACCAACTTATTTTCTGCCTGGAAATGTATTCTGCACAAGACGTAGTGCCGACCATACTTTGAATGTTGTCGTTCCGCATTCTGTCTCTTCTGGTAACACCGATGACCTTTCTCAAACACTTCATTTCACAAGTCGAAATTCTGCTCTCGCACGCCCTTGACAGAAGCCATGTTTGGCACTGGTAGCACAACATGGGCATAAATATACTGTTTATCAGCTGTTGCTTTGTTGCCAAACTAATCCTCGGGTGCCTAAGCAATGGGGACAGCTGATAAGTCACCGCAGATGCTTTCTGACACCTTGTCTCGATTTCCCTGTCGATCCTACCGTCTGACGAAAAAATACTGCCCAAATACTTGAACTCATGGACCTGTTGAAGAGCAATATTTTTAGACTTATCTTGAGTGGCCCAGGAGTTCTACTGATCATTATAGTTTCTGTTTTGTTCTCGCTAATTCGAATATTAAAACCTACCATAAAATTGTGAAAAATGTTACTCGGACCACAAGAGAATCGAAAGCCATACACATACCACGACACTGAGCTACAACCCGGTAGAAAGTGAGACGACACTGAGCTGCAACCCGGTAGAAAGGGAGACGACACTGGGCTACAACCCGGTAGAAAGTGAGACAACAACAGAAGACAGAAGAACATTTGAGAAATAAAGCGAAGCTGCAGAGGTACTGAAGGCCATAAACAGATTACAAACGTTAATAGGGATAGACTCAGTTACCAAAACATACGAGTGGTACCCGAGCTGAAAAGAATAGAGCAGCTGTAAACTTCAGAGGCGCTAGACACCTCGTGTCAAAACCATAGCAACTGCACATGCTCATATACATGTTTTCTGTAAATGGACTAGTTGTAGTGGTAGTTCTATACTGAAGGAAAAGGCTCCTTCCTCTCTTTTCTTACCTCACTCTGTTTCATTTGACTCTATCCCACAGTCACACCCTTGCACAACTTTCACACGCGCCCTCGTGGTAAAGCCCTTCCATTGCACTTTGGTTGGGCTAGCTTCTGAGGGCGCACAAACCTAGCATAGGTACATACAGACGCACACATGCATCCAAGCACTGGTTTATGCGTCCTGATATCGCCCAATTGACTACGGTCTGGGGTGGAAAATGGCGCGCCTCCGCCAGTAGAAACTAGTGAGGCAAACATCTAAGCAAAAAAAAAAAAAAATAGTTCTATACTTCGCTTGGAGCGAAAAGGTCAATAAATAAATCAATCTAACTAGCAATAAATCAATAAATAAATCAATCAATCTAACTAGCAATTAATCAATAAATAAATCAATCAATCTAACTAGCAATTAATCAATAAATAAATCAATCAATCTAACTAGCAATTAATCAATAAATAAATCAATCAATCAATCTAACTAGCAATTAATCAATAAATCAATCAATCAATCAATCTAACTAGCAATTAATCAATAAATAAATCAATCAATCAATCTAACTAGCAATTAATCAATAAATCAATCAATCAATCTAACTAGCAATTAATCAATAAATAAATCAATCAATCAATCTAACTAGCAATTAATCAATAAATCAATCAATCAATCAATCTAACTAGCAATTAATCAATAAATAAATCAATCAATCAATCTAACTAGCAATTAATCAATAAATCAATCAATCAATCAATCTAACTAGCAATTAATCAATAAATAAATCAATCAATCAATCTAACTAGCAATTAATCAATAAATCAATCAATCAATCAATCTAACTAGCAATTAATCAATAAATCAATCAATCAATCAATCTAACTAGCAATTAATCAGTCAATTAAATATATAAACCATTCCAGCAATCTTCTTCTTCTTCTTCTTCTTCTTCTTCTTCTTCTTCTTCGTTCGTTCTCAATCTCCCACTACCAAACCCTGAAAGGGTAAGTAGCAGAATGTAATCCAGAAAACGGAATGTTTACAGCTTGACTGCGATATTTGCACCTTTTGGTCCAACACTTCAGACTTCAGCAAGCATTTTTTTAGTACCGGGTTAGCATTCCCTCTTCGATCCCTTCTCCTTAGCTAGTCTGCCCTGCTGCAGCCTGTTATCCAGGATCACCGCTTGGAGGTGTAGAATGGTCTTGGCAGCTATGGTTCGCTGGCCCTGACGCTAGCAGTCAGCTATGGGTCGCTGACCACTGCAGCTCATGCGCTGCTCAGCGTCTTGATCCCATACCAGCAATCAATTAATCAACCAATCATTTCACACATCAACCATTTCAACAATGAACCAATCGAACAACCAGTAAATCAATCCATCATACCATCAAACAATCAATCACATAATTAATCAATCAAACAATCAGCTAACCAATCAATCGAACAAACAGTAAATCAATCAATTTAACAAGTTGCAAACTAAATGTACAATCAAGTAAACATTACAATAAAACTTCGTTTTTCAGTACAAGCTTTTGAATGACCTGTCCAGGATGCGTCACAATTTGATAGATTAACAGGTCCCACTAGTAGAGGCTGTGCACAAACTTTCTGCTCTCTAGTTTATGAGGAAGTTGGTAAAAATAGGACAAATATAAGTCCACGCAAACAGGACAACTAATGAACTCAGCTGTAAAAAAAAACATTTGCCCAGCTAAGAAAAACAGTAGGTTGGTTTCTTTTTGTTCATGCCCCAAAATGTTGCTAAAGTGTAAACAATGACAGATTGTTAGTTTTCTTTACGCTTGTGCCGATGAACAGGCGTGGGGAGCTTATGTCGTCTGTTCTGCGCCAAGTGCGTTACGTCGGTCAATGTGAGACCGTGACGATGCACAATCACTTTGTCATCTATCCACCTAACTCGTGGCCGTCCTCTTGACCTATAGCCAAATCTACCAGCGTTGTAAGCCATCAGTGGAAGTTGATGAGGGTGCATTCTCATGAGATGACCAAAACAACTTATTTTCTGTCTGGAAATGTATTCTGCACAAGACGTAGTGCCGACCATACTTCGAATGTCGTCGTTCCGCATTCTGTCTTTCCTGGCAACACCAATGACCTTCCTTAGACACTTCCTTTCACACATAGAAAATGTATTCTCACTCGCCCTAGACTGAGACCGTGTTTGGCACTGGTATCAATGCCAGCGAAAATGCCTGAAAAATAGCACACATGAACAAAACGGAGTACATTTTCAGGCATAATATACGCTGGTCCTGTTTATCACGAGAGTGCACCCCCATAAGCTTGCACTGTTGGCTTACAAAGCTGGTAGATTTGTCTACAGGGTGGCCACGCGGCGGATGGACAGATGAAAGAATCATGTGAGGCGACACGGACACGCAATGATCGACGCAACGCACTTGGCGCAGGACACACGATGCACCCCACGCCGCACATCGGCATAAATGGAAAGAAAAGTAACTAACAAAACAGGAGATATTAATTTATCGCAAGGCTTTATTATTAATTCTTCTGCGTTCGCAGTCAGACAGTAACCATTATTTTTTCGAAAAAAGCGGCGGTCATCCTGAGGCTGTCGCCACTGCCATAGAGCTTGTCTTGCAGTTCCACTGGTGATGGCCACATCTGCTCTCTCTGATCCTCGTATGTCGGGCAGTTCTGCAGCAGATGTTCAGCGGTCATTTTACCAGTACCGCACGGGCATTCGTCGGTACACCCTATCTTCAATTTGCTGAATAGGTGGTACCTCAGTCTATTGTGGCCAGTGCGAAGTCTGAAGACAACGACCTGCTCTCTTCGGTTCAACTGGTAATAGGCATCGTTTTTGGTGTAACCAGTATGTTCGGTTTCCCATTTGGTCATGTATCTGGCTTTGATAAGCCGTTTTGACTCTTCGTACGTCATACTGGTATCTGTTTGTGGTAGTCTTGCACCTTCTTTTGCCAGTCTGTCTGCCTCCTCGTTGCCTTGGATGTTGCAGTGTGATGGGACCCACTGTACCACTACCCTTTTTGGTGCGGACTGCTGGCACAGTTTGCAGAGTGCTGCTCTTAAGTCATTAAGCTCAGTGTTTTTCTGGCTTTTTAGCGCTGTGACTACGGCGAGAGCATCTGTCAGCAGGACTATATGTCTCTCATTTTCTTTATGTGTCACCATTTCTTCCACTGCCGCCCTCAGTGCCTCTGCCTCCGCTCTGAAATTGCTTGTGTACTTACCATTAGCGAATGACAGTGTTATTTTTCTGCCATTTGGTAGGTTCATGAATGCTCCTGCCCCTCCGTTCTGTGTAGTGTGTGTTACAGAACCGTCGGTGTATGCATGGGTCCAGTCCATGCTTGGGTAGCTTTTCGTTATGAAGCTTAGGGTAGTGTCTCTCCTTTCTTTTTCAGTCTGGCAGTTTTTGTTTGCAATACCTGGTATATTTTCTACCACCTCTGGAAATATATCCTACCTCCAGGTAGGTTTTCGTACAGTAGTGATGGGTTTTGGTGTTGTTATTGCGTTTATGGGATCTTCGTGCATCTTTGCTTTGGCTATTTCTGCAAAGTTTCTCCGCTTTAGTTTCCCATTTCCCAAATTGTCTAGTCTCTGGTGCATTGGATGGTCGGTCAGTCTTCGGAGTTTCTCTGACTGCAGCTGGGCTCTGCAGTCTCTTCTATTGGTCATGGATTGCAGTTTTGTAATCTTTTCAAGTTCTACAATTGGCGTTGACTTCATGCCACCTGTTATAATTCTCATGGCTTGGTTTTGAAGTTTGTTAACTTTATCGAAGTTCGCCTTCACTGCTGTTGTCCATGCCGCAATGCCATACTCGAGAACTGGTCTCACTCTTCCAGTGTACAGTTTCTTTAGTATGCCTTCGTCTGCTCCCCAGCTTGTGCCAGCAAGTTTCCTCATGATTGCCATTCTTTCTCTGGCTTTCATTCGGTTTCTCTCAATCTGACTTTTCCATGTCATGCGCCGATCAAATGTGACTCCCAGATAGGTTGGATTGTCGTTTGGCTGCAGGAATTTGCCATTTACACTTAATTTGGTACTTTTGGGTTTTAATGAAAGCGAGAATATTGTGCATGTGGTTTTCTCCTCGTTTATTTTGACCAGCCATGAGTTCGCCCACTCTTCCAGCGATGTTAGGGCCGTCTGCATCCGATTTCTTTCTGTGGTGAGATTCTTTTCAGAGGTCCACATAGCCAGATCGTCTGCAAACATTGAGCTATGTACTCTTCTTGGTATATTCTCTGTAATATCGTTTATATATACCAGGAAGAGTGTGGGTGACAGTACTCCCCCTTGGGGTACTCCCTGCTCGAGTGTCACCTTTTTGCTCATCTGCCCTTGTACTTGGACTCTGGCCGTTCTTTGTTTGAGGTAGTGGTTGATCCACTTGTACATCTTCCCACAAACATCACTTCTTCTTAGCTTGACTCTAAGTCCATCTTTCCAGACATTGTCAAATGCCTTTTCCAGATCCACCCAAACAGCTACTGTGTGTTTCTGTGCCTGGTAGGCATCTTCTATCTCCTGGGCTATGAGGATGACCTGGTCCTCAGTGGATCTGTGCTGTCTAAAGCCGGCTTGCTGTGGAATTAGTATTCGTGTTTCTTCCAGATGCCACATCAGTCTGGTGTTTATCCTCCGTTCCATCAGCTTGCCGACACAGCTCAGTAGGCTTATGGGCCTGTATCCATTTGGATCTGTTTTGTCCTTTCCTGTTTTTGGTACTGGTACCAGTATTGCGGCTTTCCATGCCTGTGGTACAATTCCCCTTTTCCAGCTTTGGTTCAGGACCGATAGCAGTTTCCTCTTCGCTGTTTGTCCCAGCCCCATCAGCATTTCGTTTGTTATCCCGTCTTTTCCGGGAGATTTCCTTTTCTTTAGTGTTCTCATAGCCTCTTCCATTTCGCGCATTGTTAATTTGGCCATCATGTGCTCTTCAGGTGCCGTATTCATGTTTTCGTGCCCCTTTAGCTCTTCGCTAATGTCTGTATGCTTATCTGCAGGGACCTCGATGTGGTTTGCTCTGGCATAGTGATCGACAAAGGCGTTTGCGGCTTTCTTACCTGTGATCAAGTTCTCGCCCTGCTTGATAGTAATTTGTTTATTTGACGGGGTTTCGTCGTTCATGGCTCTGACTAGCTTCCATAGCTTGTTCCCGTCTTTGTCCAGGTTTAGGCTCTCCGTTTTATTTTTCCAGCTTTCTCTTGCTGTTTGCTTGAGAGTGTGTTTGTACTTCGCCACTGGCGGCTTTGAGGGCGATGTTTGCCTCCATGGATTTTTCTCGCTCTGCCATGTTCCTAGCAATTGTTACTGCATCTTCCACTTTCTGCAACTCATCATTCCAGTAGGGCTTATAGTTTTTCCTAGCTCCTCTTGGGATGGTTTCAGTTTCGGCTTGCATTTTTGCCTTGCTTAGGCTCTCCACCATGGGCTTCATTTTGGTGTTTCATGTGGATGGTTTCACACAGCCCATCTGTCAGGATTGCAAATCTGTCCCAGTCGGCTCGTTTGTAATTCCAACGTGGGAGCGGTTTTGTTACCTGTGGACCTACTTCCATGTCAATGGTTAGCCTGATCGGCCTGTGGTCGCTACCTGCCAGTTGGTTTAGCACCTGGCGGTCTATTTTATGGTGTATGTCCTGTGTGGAGAAGGCCAAATCTGGAGTCGAGGTGGTATGCCATGTTCTGGTCTATTTTATGGTGTATGTCCTGTGTGGAGAAGGCCAAATCTGGAGTCGAGGTGGTATGCCATGTTCTTGAATAGAAGCTAGGGCTATCCTCCGGCCTATTGATTAGGGAGAGATTTGCATCTATCTCCCAATCTTCCACTTCGTCACCTCTGCTGTCTGTGTCAGAGTATCCCCATCTCTCCGAGTGGCTATTATTAATTAAATTCCATAACTGTAGTGGATTTTATAATACAATTAAAATAAAAAAGTCAGTAGCATTGTTTAACCAAACTGTAAATGACCCAGCGCTGCCAGTACTGCCCCCGACTTTATACGGTGTGTGCCCTAGGCGGATAGACATCCAAACTGATCACATACTATCACCGACCGTGCCAATGTATGGTCGTGCTGGAATAGAATAGTGAAATACCGTAAGTCCTAAAGTTATGAGGATGGAAGTTAAGTAAGTAACGAGTACCAATCCGTCTAGGGCACCCAGTCGTCTGACAAATAGGGCACGAGTTACTTCATTTGGTAAGGCATACATTTTTTCAATCAGGGGTTAAAGAACCTAGATGTGCACTTTACGGCTTGTTTAGGAGCAAGTACACTTCACGTCGGGCTTAGGAGCAAGTACACTTCACGGCGAGTTTAGGAGCAAACGATATTTATCCCAAACGGATCTCAACATTGAGAATAAACTCTGCAAAATGATAGTTCTGAAGAAGAGGAGTAAGAAACGACAATCCCGTTGAAGTGAAATCTTTGACAGTTACTTCCCTTAGACGCTCTTCAGCGTTACGAATACGAAAAGATTTGGAAGTAAACAGAAGCTGCATGCTCGTTCTGATCTCGACTGGAAACAATTAATTTTATCTTCCATATAAACAAGTGTCAATAAGTTTAGCTAACATTAGTTCGTACCGCGTTTCTTCTAATTGAAAGGCTTGCTAAAAGTTCTGGTAATTTGTATTTGTAAGCAAAATGACGGGTGTTTTATTCGAGGACATTTTTGATGTGAAACATGTCGACCCAGATGGCAAAAAGTTTGACAGAGGTGAGTGATGAGTGTTAATTGTATTGTAATGTAATGTTTGGCAATTATCTAATAATATAATAATAGCTGGAATATTGGGCACATAAGGAAATAAGGGAGATGTAGGTAAAAAAGAGACCATAGATGAGATAAGGATTAGATCTATACAAATAAAAACATAAAAGGTCGCCTTCTAGATTTGAAATAATAATATTATTAGTGTTACTGTTAGGTTTGGATGTCGTCCAACTACACCCTGCGAGGTTGATAAATTACGCACACAACTTGCCATTGTTTTGGAATGCATCTTCCTCCAAAACAAAAATGCTGATACTGATACCTATTTTAAATAGTATTTACGTAGACAAGAGAGGGGGAGCATCTTGCGGTGTAGTAACTCAAACTAGTCAAACTGTAAGTGAGGTTCAAGTAGATCTATACCATTACTTGGAAACGCTGAGTTGCTTATTTTATTCGTTTTGGAATGGCCCCGTACAAATCGTTCAATGTTATCTAGCAACAATACATGACACGGCCAGCAAACACCAGGAGGTGCCCGTGCGATCGAACCAGCTAGCTAGGTACCCGGCAAACTAAAGCATGCTGTAACTTGTTCTCTTAAATCTACACTGTCACTGTAGTGTTCATAACCTGATCTCAGATCAGAGAGTTGGAGAGTTATTGTCTGTGTAGAATCTGCAGGAGAATGGCTGACATATTTCTCAGTTCAGCAGCAGAGACTGGCTCTTCAATAGGTTCACCTGGGACAGGTCAAATTTGTTTTTCTGGAGGTGCAAGTGACCAGTGGTAATTTGTGTAAAATTTGCCCTATCTATGTTTTTCTTTCAACATGTTTACAGATTAACTTTGTTGCTGGCAGAATTTAAATGGGCACACATTTTTAATCAATTGAAAGTAATAAAAGAATCACAAGGCTAGTTACGAGTTTAGCTTTCTCTCGGTGAACATGCGTTACTTTTATCCCCAGTCTTTTTGATTATATGAACTTATTTCAACACACATCGTACACGTAAAGGTATTCTCATGCAGTCACTGATGATGGGGAGAGACTTCATTGGATAAGGCCACAACCTGTTTATGGGGTGGAGTGGCCAGCTCCATTACTCGCTGTCTTATATTTCCCTAACAGTAAGCCTGGTACCATTTATGGCTGGGTTGACCAGTGCATGCTGTAACGGGAGTTGAACTTTGTACTTTTGTTGTCCATTACATGTACTTGCTCAATCTATCTATAGTCTTTTAGGAGGAAACAGACTCATATGTATGAACGAATTAAATACTTTGTAATATGTCATGAAGATTACTTATCGCCTGTAATGTTAACAGTCATGCGGTTTGCCCAGAGTACAGCCCTTTCCAGGGTGTGAGTGCTCTTTAGCACTGCTCATGAGCTCAAATCTGGATAGTGACAATATTTCTATGACCTGCTAATATAACCAAAAAAGACCTGTTGAAAGAGGCATACCTTTGCTGAATGAAGGTCAAACTATATTATACAACAACCCCTGCATTTGTGATTCCATGAAATCAACCTTCATAGAGGCATACCTTTGCTGAATGAAGGTTAAACTATATTATACAACAACCCCTGCATTTGTGATTCCATGAAATCAACCTTCAAAGAGGCATACCTTTGCTGAATCAAGGTTAAACTATATTATACAACAACCCCTGCATTTGTGATTCCATGAAATCAACCTTCAAAGAGGCATACCTTTGCTGAATGAAGGTTAAACTATATTAAATAACAAACCCTGCATTTGTGATTCCATGAATTCAACCTTCATAGAGGCATAATCTAGGGGATCTGGTCACTAAATAAGAAAAGTACTCGCTTATTTAACTAGAAACACCATGTCTGATGTTGAAAGCGTATACCTCACCGTAAGGAGACAAAACTAGTGAAAATGGCAGTTCAGTTTCTGTTTCTAAGAATCGACGTCAATGTACTCCAGGCATACCCATAGAAGTGCTCAGTCTCTCTCAACAAATGGTACATTATCTGGATGCTGATGGTCCCTGTAACTCACCGGTTGTACACTCTCCTGCGCCCTACTCTGCTCGAGCCTTGTTTGATGTCGAAACTTTGCAGTCCGGGGATTGCTGATTCATCAATTTATGTTCCCTCATCCAACAGAAGGTTGTTGATTGATTTCAAAATGTCACCCCTATCCATCACTAACACACTCATGATAGGAACTTGTGAAACCAAGATGTCAGCTCTTTGGTTTCCCTGAACCCCAGCATGACCAGGACAGTTGATCCATGTCAACCCCTGGAGGTGTGATGCCTCAACAGCTGCTATCCATTCGTTCCTCAGCCATGCCTTCTGTACCTTCTGAAGTATAGCTTGCACATTAGGCAGTTCAATAATGTTAAATTCCTGCTATTGGCCAAGATGCAACAGTAAATGAGCTGACAGTAGCCAGTGACTCATAACTAACTGCTTGCATCAGGGTCAGTAAACCATACCTGATCAAGCAAGTCTCTATTCCACCTCCACGTGGCGGCCCTGGAAACAGGCTGCACTAGTTAGCTAGTGTAATTTGGCTAATGGGTAGGGATCGCATTGGGAAAGCAAACCTGGTACTCAAAAAAGTAATATTCTTCTGCGTTCGTTTTTAATATCTCGCTACTGAGCCCTGAATATGGCTTTGCAAGTAGCAGAATGTAGTCCGGAGAATGGAATACATTGTGTCACTAGTTTACAGGTTGACTGCAATATTTGCACCTTTTGGTCCGACACATCCATCTTCGGCAGAAAAAAATAATATGAAATCAGATGTGGTAGGTTGAAAAGTGCAGATACCACAACCTCACTGTAAACTATGACATGCCATCATTTTCAAAATGAGCGCTGAAGAAGAGGAATCCCTGACGTACTATCATTATTGGAACTGGAATCTGTTACGTCTGTTACAGCTATCATTTTGTTCTGCGATCCATCTGGTCGGCTCTTAAAGGATGCTGTCCGTTATCTTCCCTGATTTACCTTTGTGATTCACATTTGACTATTAGTAGTAAGTTTGTGGGTGACTTCATTCTTGTGGCTTACTAGGCTCGGGGAAGGTGCAGCTCTGGGTGCCCAGCTTCTAGACTTTTCCCTTTTTACATTTAGCCTACCCATCAGTGTAGAATGGGTTTTTGACAGTGCAGGTAAGCGCTAGGCTGTCATTGTTTAAGGTCTTGATGCAGGACATTTCCCACCATTGCATCTCTGAGGTATCAATCAATCAAGCCTGTCACTCCTTTCAGTGCATAGACCATTGTCAATGTGTCCCTCCCCCCCCAGCGTACTCTTTCTGCCTCTCTCCAGGTGTAATCACTTTCTGCCTCTCTCCAGGTGAATTCACTTTCTGCCTCTCTCCAGGTGTAATCACTTTCTGCCTCTCTCCAGGTGTAATCACTTTCTGCCTCTCTCCAGGTGTAATCACTTTCTGCCTCTCTCCAGGTGTAATCACTTTCTGCCTCTCTCCAGGTGTAATCACTTTCTGCCTCTCTCCAGGTGTAATCACTTTCTGCCTCTCTCCAGGTGTAATCACTTTCTGCCTCTCTCCAGGTGTAATCACTTTCTGCCTCTCTCCAGGTGTAATCACTTTCTGCCTCTCTCCAGGTGTAATCACTTTCTGCCTCTCTCCAGGTGTAATCACTTTCTGCCTCTCTCCAGGTGTAATCACTTTCTGCCTATCTCCAGGTGTAATCACTTTCTGCCTCTCTCCAGGTGTAATCACTTTCTGCCTCTCTCCAGGTGTAATCACTTTCTGCCTCTCTCCAGGTGTAATCACTTTCTGCCTATCTCCAGGTGTAATCACTTTCTGCCTCTCTCCAGGTGTAATCACTTTCTGCCTCTCTCCAGGTGTAATCACTTTCTGCCTCTCTCCAGGTGTAATCACTTTCTGCCTCTCTCCAGGTGTAATCACTTTCTGCCTCTCTCCAGGTGTAATCACTTTCTGCCTCTCTCCAGGTGTAATCACTTTCTGCCTCTCTCCAGGTGTAATCACTTTCTGCCTCTCTCCAGGTGTAATCACTTTCTGCCTCTCTCCAGGTGTAATCACTTTCTGCCTCTCTCCAGGTGTAATCACTTTCTGCCTCTCTCCAGGTGTAATCACTTTCTGCCTCTCTCCAGGTGTAATCACTTTCTGCCTCTCTCCAGGTGTAATCACTTTCTGCCTCTCTCCAGGTATAATCACTTTCTGCCTCTCTCCAGGTGTAATCACTTTCTGCCTCTCTCCAGGTGTAATCACTTTCTGCCTCTCTCCAGGTGTAATCACTTTCTGCCTCTCTCCAGGTGTAATCACTTTCTGCCTCTCTCCAGGTGTAATCACTTTCTGCCTCTCTCCAGGTGTAATCACTTTCTGCCTCTCTCCAGGTGTAATCACTCTCTGCCTCTCTCCAGGTGTAATCACTTTCTGCCTCTCTCCAGGTGTAATCACTTTCTGCCTCTCTCCAGGTGTAATCACTCTCTGCCTCTCTCCAGGTGTAATCACTTTCTGCCTCTCTCCAGGTGTAATCACTTTCTCCCTCTCTCCAGGTGTAATCACTTATTTTAGTTCCTTCTCCCATTCTCTTCTCCACTTATTTTGGGTCTACCTCTCTCTCTCTTTTCCTCTCTTCACGTGAGTATTCATGTAAAAACCTGTCTGGCTATGTTGTGCTGTGTCTTCTGCAGCATATGTCCTATCCAGTCCCATTTTCTTTGCTTAATTTATTGTTCCAATGGATGTTGGCTCCTTTCCCGTAGGTCTTCAATCCTCACCATGTCCTGCCACTTTTTGCCCATTACATTCAAAGGCATCTGTTAACGAAGGACTGGAGTCTTTGTTGTTTAGCATTGGTCATTCTCTGCTCCATACAGCAACACCGACTTGACACTGGCGTTGAATAGTCTAATTTTGGTGAGAATCTTGATTTATCTGGATCACCATTTATTGTTTAGGATCAGGAATACCCATTTTGCCTTTCCAGTTCTGATCCTTACATCTGTACCTGTACCTCCAGGTGTGCAGCCCAAATATGTAACAGCATTCACTTCTTCCAACAGTTCTCCCTGCGGCATGATTGGGTCTTGTTAACAATATTGCTGCCGAAGACGGATGTTTGGACCGAAAGGTGCAAATATTGTGCCAAGCTGTAAGGTAGCGACACAGCGCATTCCAATCTCCAGACTGCATTCTGCTACTTGCAAAGCCATGATCAGAACTTGATAGCGGGAGATTGAGAACGAACGCATAAGACGAAGAACAGTATTGAGATTAAGGAGCTTGATTTTTTTATGTTGATGTTTTTCGTCCCAACTTGGTTGATGGTATTTTATGTTGATGTTTTGTCCCAACTTGGTTGATGGTTTTTTTAATGTTGATGTTTTGTCCCAACTTGGTTGAGGGTTTATTTATGTTGATGTTTTGTCCCAACTTGGTTGAGGGTTTATTTATGTTGATGTTTTGTCCCAACTTGGTTGATGGTTTTTTTATGTTAATGTTTTGTCCCAACTTGGTTGATGGTTTTTTTATGTTAATGTTTTGTCCCAACTTGGCTGATCGTTTTTTTATGTTAATGTTTTGTCCCAACTTGGCTGATCGTTTTTTTATGTTGATATTTTGTCCCAACTTGGCTGATCGTTTTTTTATGTTGGTATTTTGTCCCAACTTGGCTGATCGTTTTTTTACGTTGATGTTTTGTCCCAACTTGGCTGATCGTTTTTTTATGTTGATATTTTGTCCCAACTTGGCTGATCGTTTTTTCATCCTATAAATTTTTATTGGTGGCTATGACTGCGACAAAAGTATCAGATCATCTGCTTAATCCAGCTCCTCCAATTAAGACAAAAGTATCAGATCATCTGCCTAATCCAGGTCCTCCAATTAAGACAAAAGTATCAGATCATCTGCCTAATCCAGGTCCTCCAATTATGACAAAAGTATCAGATCATCTGCCTAATCCAGGTCCTCCAATTATGACAAAAGTATCAGATCATCTGCCTGATCCAGGTCCTCCAATTATGACAAAAGTATCAGATCATCTGCCTAATCCAGGTCCTCCAATTATGACAAAAGTATCAAATCATCTGCCTAATCCAGGTCCTCCAATTATGACAAAAGTATCAGATCATCTGCCTAATCCAGCTCCTCCAATTAAGACAAAAGTATCAGATCATCTGCCTAATCCAGCTCCTCCAATTAAGACAAAAGTATCAGATCATCTGCCTAATCCAGGTCCTCCAATTAAGACAAAAGTATCAGATCATCTGCCTAATCCAGCTCCTCCAATTATGACAATAGTATCCACTAATTACAAGTTCATTTTCCCTTGACTCTCTTCATTATCCAATCTATAGCCAACAAGAACATAAAACGCGAGAGCAGGCATCTCTGTTTCACCGCTGTTTGAACCCCTGAAGCTGTGATCAGTGCTCCATCATGTATCACTCTACTAACTGTGTCTTAGTACATATTTTGGATGAAGGTTCAGTACCCAGGAGGTATGCCGGCGTTGATGACCATTATTTTGTTGTCCAGTAACTTACAGAACATTCAAAGGTTGTAGCTCAAACTGACTGTATCATTCCTTTTTGTCATAGAACTTAAAGCTGGAACCTTTGCTTTCTGACAATTCCTTTTTTCTTTCTTTATCTGGACCGTTGTTAGCTCTGTCTGTTACACTGCATTTGGCCAGGTGTCCTCTTCCACATTGATTTATCAAGCGGTAATTGAAAGAAATATAATGATTGTTCCATATTATACACTTTTTGTTGGGGGTACTACCTTGTATTTCTTCTTTGTTCTTCCTCTGATCAAGGTCTGGGTTTCTCTTGCAAGTGCCATTATTGTTTGTAAGGCTGTGTAATGCCTCATCTGTCTAGCGAGCTGTCAATTGTTCTCTCTTCTCTTGTGTGAGTGTACATCTTTGTAGGATATGTTTCAGACATTTACATTTATCCCAATTCTCATTTTGTTGTAAAGATGGCCTTTGAGTATATTTTGCCCAGTTCTCAGTCTGAAGATGATGACTTGCTCTTCTTTAGTTAATTAAAATAGTTGTCTTATTTCGGAAGTCAGGGCGTTGATCAGCCATTTGCCCATGAAGTTAGCTGTAATTGTGGCCTCTTACCTCATTTTATGTGACACCCAGGTCTGCTTGTGCTGAAACTCCTCCATACTGCTAGTCTGTCTGTTGCCTCATTGCCTTCAATATTGCAGTGGGAAGATATCCACTTAGTATTGGGTGTTCTGCTGAGAGCTGTGCCAGGGAGTACATATATTGCTCGTGATCTATCTTTATGTTGTTTTAGAGATGCTGATCAGGCATCAGGAATACTATGTTTTCTTGGTGGACATTTTAACCTTGGATTAAAAGCTCAGTCTCTACTTCCACATTGAAGTTATTGGATGATGATTCCACCTCTGTTGGATGTCTTTGTTAGCTGAGCCATCTATGCATATTCTACATTGTATGAAGTCTCAGAATTTAGTGAGGTCTTGTGGCCACCTCCTTGTCTCACAGGCTTACCATCTGCAGGTCAACTACTCATTTACACCTGGAAGTTATATAGTATTCCTTAACTGGAGAGTGAACGATTTTTGTGAGATACACATGCTCTAACTACTCAGATGGTCTGTGGGATCAAGATGCTGAGCAGCACATGAGCTGCAGTGGTTAGCGACCCATAGCTGCCAAGACCCTTCTACACCTCCACGCGGTGATTCTGGATAACAGGCTGCAGCAGGGCAGACAGGCTAAGGAGAAGGGACCGAAGAGGGAATGCTAACCCGGTACTCAAAAAATGCTTGCTGAAGTCAGGTGTATTGGATCGAAAGGTGCAAATATCGCATTTAAGCTGTAAGCTACGACACAGCGCATTCTGTTCTCTGGGCTACATTCTGCTACTTAAGCCCTTTCAGGGTTTGGTAGTGGGAGATTGAGAACGAAGAAGAAGAAGAAGATGGTCTGTAACTGAAAGGAGGTTGAAAAAGGGTTGATGAGAGCGGGATGATCATCTCTGGATAGCCTCATGTATTTCTGATCCCTCATGTCTCTGAACACCCTTTGCAAAAGTGCTGCACCAGTCTGTGCGACTGGTGGTGATTCTTTCCCAGTCATCGTGGTTAATACCGCACCGGATCAGTGATCTCTTTAGTGTGTCCTTGTACCTTTTCCTGCTGTCCACCGCTTGCTCTCTTGCCATTTTGGAGTTCACCACAGAGCAGCTCTGTTGGTAGACGGTGATCCGACATGCGTACGACATGGGCAGCCCATCTCAGCTGTGCTGGACATATCACGGTGTGTATACCCGTCATGCCCGATCGTGCTAACACATCTGTATTTGGCACCATGTCCTGTCATCTAATCCTCAGTAGTTTCCCCAGGCAGTGCACATGGAAGTAGTTTAACCTCTGTGCAAGGGGGTGTTTTATTTTCCTATATTAAGTGCAATAGACAATTCAAGGCTCAAATTGGCTTATTTATCCATCTTCGAACTCATGCGAACAGTGCATGCTGCCAAAGTGGTCATCATCGATTACGATGAACCGAACAACAGGAACTGAAAGGAATAATTTTATATGATGGTAATCTAAGGACTGTAAAAGTTGAACACAGAATCCATGAACGAGTTTTTATCAAAGGCAAAGATTTGAGAAATCAATATGTCACCATGCAAGTGCTAAATCAAGGGGGTAAACAATACATTTTAAAAGTTATTTTTTATTAAAGGCAATAATGCACATCAAACAAATAAGATAATCCTGGGCAGTTCCTACCTGTCTGAGAGGAAGTTATGTACAGTTTATTTACAAACAAGATCAAGCTTTTGTAAGGTGGAGTTACCAGTTCCCATCCTTGCTGTTCTCACCTGTAACAAGGACATGTGTTACACACACCTGGGTCGACAGGCGTGTAACATGACTATGACCATACTGTGCCAGCTTGGCTGTTTAGATGCGTCCTATTCCGTGAGGATTCCAAACAAAATAATAAGATAATAAAGTAGTTGCTAAAGAACAGGGGTGGACAAACATGCTCAACGCAAGAAGTTTGTAACAATAAATGTTTTATGTTTGAGAGCAAATATTACGTATAAGTTTTTATTGTCACATACACATTTTGTTTACAAAAATGCTATAATATAAATATTAATAAATATATCTACACAATAATATTTCTTCATGTATCTAGTTATTAAACTTGAAAACAGTGCCGTCATGGTTGGATGCATGCTTAGACTGGAACTTTAAATACATATAGATTGTTCTTTTCAGCAGGCTTATGGTTTCGCCTGATTGAATATTCTCAATCCCAGGACAGCTCAACTGCTGTTGTTGGTAAGATCTTTTCTTTTTCTTCTTCTAAGATTTTCGAATGTCATATATATCCGGATTCAAATTACGAATGGTTATTGTTTTCTTTTTCTCGTTCGTAATGTTTTTTAAAAATTATTATATCTAGACATGAAGTCCTGTTCTCTCGATAAAGGTTGCTGTGGTGACCAGTTCTTTAAGGCTCCCAAGCAACTTTGCGTGGTGGTATATCTGTGGGCTGGTGCTCCTTACGCAATTGGCTAAACATATAACAGGATATGTTCAACTGTCTGTGCTGTTTGTCCACATGAACATGTGTGTTATGGGGCCAATTTTAGCCCGTGTAGGTGACCATTCAATCTTGCTCCGTATGATCAAGGCAGTGATAGTTGAGTTTTGTTTCGTTTTGTCGTCTTTCCTAATGGCTTGAATTGTTGTTGTTATCCCATAACCGCTGAGCAAGCCTGCTCTTGACAGCCCAATGCCATTCTTATACAGGTCTTCTTCAGTTGTTTCACTGCTCCGTACAGTGTGTTGGCGATTTGTCGGCAGTGTTTGTAAGAATCTTTTCCTCATGTCCGCCTTGCACTCAATGAGTAGATATCGAAATATTTATTTCATCAGGATGAGAGCAATGTCTGCACAAGGTCAGGTGCTGGGAATTGATGCGGTTCTAGTGGCTATTGACTCTGATATGTCCTGTTCGGAACTGAAAGATGAGACTTTGATCTCATCTATGTAATTTATTTATGCCATCGTTACTTTTTAGCTGTGACATTTCGCTAAATACACTGCGACCTGTTGTTCCCTCCCGTCGCCCACCTGTTCATCCAGATTTCTCGAGTATTATTCTAAATAATTCGTTTTACTGTGTGGTTACTGCAGGGTCTATCCAATTGTTGTTTCGAGGCTGTTGTTTTTTTCAATCTGTCGGCCGTCTCGTTCCTTAGTAGCCCACTATGTCCAGGGATCTATTGCAAGGTGACATTTATCCCCGTGGCTTGGATAAGGTTTTTTTTTCTTGGAAGGTGATTGTTTGTTCTCATGATGTTCCGTAATTTGCTAAACTGTCTCATATGAATGGTTATTGGTATGCCCTTTTCATGAGTCTAGTTGATTAGTTTAAAATATTTTGTGTGTAGACTAGCAGAAAAAAAAGAAAACTGCCCGTGTAGGTGTGATTCATTAGCCTGGCAGGCTACTCATCTAGGAGAAGGAAAACTCTGATGATAAAGCACAAATAAGAGTCATTACTGGAGTAACTGGTGTCACGCTCTGGCGTAAATATTTCTGGAAAGGTGTATGCAGATCGTGAGATGAGGAAAGAGAAGGGCTTGGAAGAGAAAAGTTAGACGGACATCAGATAGACTTTGGGGCTGACCAACACAGAGAATTAGCTAACTGCAGCCTGCTTGCACCAGGGCCAGTGAAGGTGTAGAAGGGTCTTGGCAGTTATGGTTCCCTGGCCCTGATGCTAGCAGTCAGCTATGGGTCGTTGACCGCTGCAGCTCATGCGCTGCTCTGCATCTTGATCCCAAATTTCAGTATGAACGCAGAAGAAGATTGGCTTTGTTTAAAAAAGGAAATGAGCATATTGACTGTTGAAACTACAGCAGCGCCGTCCAACATGAATCTGTTGTCCAAAGATTGATCTATGACAGCTAGATACATGACCAAATTGGAAATAGAACATACTGGCTACACCAAGAACGATGCCTATTACCAGTTGAACAGAAGAGAGCAGGTCGTGGTCTTCAGACTTCGCACTGGCCACAATAGACTTAGGTACCACATATTCAACAAATTGAAGATAGGTGGCACTGACAAATGCCCGTGCGGTACCGGGAAAATGACCGCTGAACATTTGCTGCAAAACTGCCCGATATACGAGGATCAGAGAGAGAGCAGATGTGGCCATCACCAGTGGCAACACTAGACAAGCTCTATGGCAGTGTCGACAGCCTCAGGATGACCGCTGATTTTTTCGAAAAAATAAAGGTTGATGTCTGACTGCGTACGATGAAGAAGAAAAAGAAGATCTATGACATTCTTACGATCCAGTAGACGAACTTGAGGGAGAATGTTGGCACCAAGTGTGCAGGCTACCCGGGCTATGAGTATCATGTAGGTCAGGCAAGCAAGGACTGGCTATGCACATTAAGCAAGGACTGGCTATGCACATTAAGCAAGGACTGGCTATGCACATTAAGCAAGGACTGGCTATGCACTTTAAGCAAGGACTGGCTATGAACATTAAGCAAGGACTGGCTATGCACATTAAGCAAGGACTGGCTATGCACATTAAGCAAAAACTACCCTACACGGATATATTCTAGTGCATGAAAATCAGCAACCAAGATCGGAGAATCTATAATTTGTATGCAAATGTTAACCACCTTTTTGATGAAATACAGAAGGATTTTCTGACGGAATTGTCAGAAGTAGTCATTGCAGGTGATTATTATTCAAGATCATAGAAATAGGAAAATGCCACGAACAATGGACAAATGATTACTATGAGCCAGGTTCTGCTTCACACAAACCTTAGTCATGAATGATGGGCGCCTAAGACGATCAGCATCTCGACATGGGGAGGCAGATGGTGTCCTTTACCTGGCACTGATGTCTAGTGATGTAGGTAGCTCCCTTCACTAACTGGAGTATATTGAAGGCACAGGACAGTCATCACAAGCAACGTGTTTCAACAGAAAAATTCCTGGATCAAGTGGGTCGGATGATCCATGACGACGTTGCTCCGATCGCATCGGTCACATCCAGGATTATTTTGGTGAAAACGCGACATTGGACAGGTCGGCATTGTTCCTACTCCCCAGACATGGTTCCATTCGACGTGCATTGCTCCTACTTCCCAGACATGGTTCCATTCGACGTGCATTGCTCCTACTCCCCAGATATGGTTCCCTTCGACTTTTGTCAATTCCCGAGCCTCAAGGCGCATCCCAAAAAGGGACAAGATTTCAGGACAAATAAGAAATCGGGACAAATGGGACGAAGCGTCTGATCGAGATACCCAGTAATACTTTCAGCAGTTAGATCACCGCTGGGAGAATTGTGTCAGAGAGAGCCTATTTTGGCTGGCTTCGTTCGTTCTCAATCTCCCGCTGCCAAACCATGAAAGGGCTTAAGTAGCAGAATGTAGTCCAGAGAACGGAATGCGTTGTATCGTAGTTTACAGCTTGGCTTCGATATTTCCACCTTTCGGTCCAACACATCCGACTTCCGCAATCATTTTTTGAGTACCGGGTTAGCATTCCCTCTTTGATCCCTTCTCCTTAGCCAGTCTGCTCTGCTGCAGCCTGTTATCCAGTATCACCGCGTGGAGGTGTAGAAGGGTCTTGGCCGCTATGGTTCGCTGGCCCTGACGCTAGAAGTCACCTATGGGTCGCTGACCACTGCAGCTCATGCGCTGCTCAGCATCTTGATCCCGAACCCAGTACAATTTGTCGGAAGAAACGAGAGCTCTGCTACTGTCTAGATGATAAAAAAGAGCGCACCTTCATAAAATAGATTGGTTTCTTCTTAAGTGTTCGTCCTGAAAAGGGGATTGCCGTAGTTTGCAGCACAGTTGCGGTATCTGCACCTTTCAGCCCGACACATCCGATTTAAGCTGGCTTTTTGGGTACCGCGTTCGCTTACCCACTGATTCCTGATCTCTTAACAAGACTGCGCTAGGCCAGCCTCTTTCAAGGGTCGCCATTTGTGGGCAAATTGGATTGTGGCCAGCTATGAGCCATTGGCATTGGTAAGCTCATTCACTGTTCTGCATCCTCAGCCTCTAATTGATTTCTCCTGAACCACAATCATCAACGAAGGAACATCGATTATCGCTCTCAGGAACCATGATAACGACCTGGACATCCTGTCGAAAGCGCTTGTGATGACCAATTACAGCACAAACAGAGTGAAAACAAAATGGATTCCGACACACTGTAATATGCAAATAGGAAAAAAGATAGGCTAGCTAGAGAAAGAGAGGGAGCAACACACAAACTGGAGACACGGCTAATTGTTGAGAAGTAAAAATAGTGGTACAAATGTCACAGGGAACACCCAGACTATGATATAACAGCTGGGAGCCGGGTCAGGCACAACATACTGACCAGGACTTCGTGTCAGGGTCAGGCACAACATACTGACCAGGTCTTCGTGCCAGGGTCAGGCACAACATACTGACCAGGACTTCGCACTAGGGGTAGGCACAATATACTGACCAGGACTTCACACTAGGGGTAGGCACAATATATTGACCAGGACTTCGCGTCAAGGTCAGGCACAACATACTCACCAAGACCACAATATTTCTTTCATGAAGTGTTCCATGGAAACAACCAGTTGTCAAGACAGTGTTGCTGACGAGATTTGGATCGACGTGATCCCCGTAATACTGAGCGTCACGCAGATGGAGCATAGCACATCCGCGTGTAGGACCGTTGTCCACCTTCATCAGCACATTCATGATGTGAGGAAAGCTACTACAACCCATCTCGTAACGCCTTGTTCAGGGCGCAGAAACGAGTAAACGTGCTAATTGTGGCTATTCACAACAACAACAATGATATAACATCAGCGTACCATTCCTTGTCAAGAAGATAAGTCACAATATTTTAACTGCGAACAGGCCACCGCAGACTGGACAATGAATCTGCTCAACAAATAATAAATGTAAATAGCACACACCAATCGTTTGTCGGTATAATGTTTTATTTATACGAGGGGCGTTCAAAACAAACCGGGACTTTTTTCTTCTAGTTCTACCTGAATAGGTTATAGCTATCTGGAACTACTATCATTAGTTAGGGGCACTTGTGTCCTAGGTGGCCTACTTGCCATGGGCCAGTCACCTGACAGAAAAATAAAAATATAGGACAACACTTAGGGCTTGTATGGAACAGTGTGTTGGGATGAAGTTTCTTGTGAGACCTGCGGAAATTTACAGAAAACTGCAATCACAATACGGCGACGAGACGCTCAGCTGCAGTAAGACATTTCTTCTTCTTCTTCTGCGTACGCAGTCAGACAGTAACCATTATTTTTTCGAAAAAAGCGGCGGTCATCCTGAGGCTGTCGCCGCTGCCATAGAGCTTGTCTTGCGGTTCCACTGGTGATGGCCACATCTGCTCTCTCTGATCCTCGTATGTCGGGCAGTTCTGCGGCAGATGTTCAGCGGTCATTTTACCGGTACCGCACGGGCATTCGTCGGTACACCCTATCTTCAATTTGTTGAATAGGTGGTACCTCAGTCTGTTGTGGCCAGTGCGAAGTCTGAAGACAACGACCTGCTCTCTTCGGTTCAACTGGTAATAGGCATCGTTTTTGGTGTAACCAGTATGTTCGGTTTCCATTTGGTCATGTATCTGGCTTTGATAAGCCGTTTTGACTCTTCGTACGTCATACTGGTATCTGTTTGTGGTAGTCTTGCACCTTCTTTTGCCAGTCTGTCTGCCTCCTCGTTGCCTTGGATGTTGCAGTGTGATGGGACCCACTGTACCACTACCCTTTTTGGTGCGGACTGCTGGCACAGTTTGCAGAGTGCTGCTCTTAAGTCATTAAGCTCAGTATTTTTCTGGCTTTTTAGCGCTGTGACTACGGCGAGAGCATCTGTCAGCAGGACTATATGGCTTTCATTTTCACTGTGAGACACCATTTCTTCCACTGCCGCCCTCAGTGCCTCTGCCTCCGCTCTGAAATTGCTTGTGTACTTACCAGTAGCGAATGACAGTGTTATTTTTCTGCCATTTGGTAGGTTCAGGAATGCTCCTGCCCCTCCGTTCTGTGTAGTGTTTGTTACAGAACCGTCGGTGTATGCATGGGTCCAGTCCATGCTTGGGTAGCTTTTCGTTATGAAGCTTAGGGTAGTATCTCTCCTTTCTTTTTCAGTCTGGCAGTTTTTGTTTGCAATACCTGGTATATTTTCTACCACCTCTGGAAATATATTCTGCCTCCAGGTAGGTTTTCGTACAGTAGTGATGGGTTTTGGTGTTGTTAGTGCGTTTATGGGATCTTCGTGCATCTTTGCTTTGGCTATTTCTGCAAAGTTTCTCCGCTTTAGTTTCCCATTTCCCAAATTGTTTAGTCTCTGGTGCATTGGATGGTCGGTCAGTCTTCGGAGTTTCTCTGACTGCAGCTGGGCTCTCCAGTCTCTTCTATCGGACATGGATTGCAGTTTTGTAATCTTTTCAAGTTCTACAATTGGCGTTGACTTCATGCCACCTGTTATAATTCTCATGGCTTGGTTTTGAAGTTTGCTAACTTTATCGAAGTTCGCCTTCGCTGCTGTTGTCCATGCCGCAATGCCATACTCAAGAACTGGTCTCACTCTTCCAGTGTACAGTTTCTTTAGTATGCCTTCGTCTGCTCCCCAGTTTGTGCCAGCAAGTTTCCTCATGATTGCCATTCTTTCTCTGGCTTTCATTCGGTTTCTCTCTATCTGACTTTTTCATGTCATGCGCCGATCAAATGTGACTCCCAGATAGGTTGGGTTGTCGTTTGGCTGCAGGACTTTGCCATTTAGACTTAATTTGGTACTTTGGAGTTTTAATGAAAGCGAGAATATTGTGCATGTGGTTTTCTCCTCGTTTATTTTGACCAGCCATGAGTTCGCCCACTCTTCCAGCGATGTTAGGGCCGTCTGCATCCGATTTCTTGCTATGGTGAGATTCTTTTCAGAGGTCCACATAGCCAGATCGTCTGCAAACATTGAGCTATGTACTCTTCTTGGTATATTCTCTGTAATATCGTTTATATATACCAGGAAGAGTGTGGGTGACAGTACTCCCCCTTGGGGTACTCCCTGCTCGAGTGTCACCTTTTTGCTCATCTGCCCTTGTACTTGGACTCTGGCCGTTCTTTGTTTGAGGTAGTGGTTGATCCACTTGTACATTTTCCCACAAACATCACTTCTTCTTAGCTTGACTCTAAGTCCATCTTTCCAGACTTTGTCAAATGCCTTTTCCAGATCCACCCAAACAGCTACTGTGTGTTTCTGTGCCTGGTAGGCATCTTCTATCTCCTGGGCTATGAGGATGACCTGGTCCTCAGTGGATCTGTGCTGTCTAAAGCCGGCTTGCTGTGGAATTAGTATTCGTTTTTCTTTCAGATGCCACATCAGTCTGGTGTTTATCATCCGTCCCATCAGCTTGCCGACACAGCTCAGTAGGCTTATGGGCCTGTATCCATTTGGGTCTGTTTTGTCATTTCCTGTTTTTGGTACTGGTACCAGTATTGCGTCTTTCCATGCCTGGGGTACAATTCCCCTTTTCCAGCTTTGGTTCAGGACCGATAGCAGTTTCCTCTTCGCTGTTTGTCCCAGCCCCATCAGCATTTCGTTTGTTATCTCGTCTTTTCCGGGAGATTTCCTTTTCTTTAGTGTTCTCATAGCCTCTTCCATTTCGCGCATTGTTAATTTGGCCAGCATGTGCTCTTCAGATGCCGTATTCATGTTTTCGTGCCCCTTTAGCTCTTCGCTAATGTATGTATGCTTATCTGCAGGGACCTCGATGTGGTTTGCTCTGGCATAGTGATCGACAAAGGCGTTTGCGGCTTTCTTACCTGTGATCAAGTTCTCGCCCTGCTTGATAGTAATTTGTTTATTTGACGGGGTTTCGTCGTTCATGGCTCTGACTAGCTTCCATAGCTTGTTCCCGTCTTTGTCCAGGTTTAGGCTCTCCGTTTTATTTTTCCAGCTTTCTCTTGCTGTTTGCTTGAGAGTGTGTAGTAAGACATTTGAATGGTGTAAATGTTTTAGACATGGCCGTACATCCGTGAGTGATGATCCCGGCCGTGGTGGATCTTAGCCCAAAAATGTTATGGCGAGTGTTTTCTGGGACAAACTTGGCATCATTGATGTTGATCTTCTACCCCGTGGTGCCACTATCAACAGGGCACAATACATATGCATTTTGAGTGATGTGCATAACTGTCTGTGGAAAAAAAACGGCCTGGTTTGAACACAAAGGACGTCCTGTTCCTGTAAAATAACGCTCTACCTCGTACGACCCACCGTACTATATGCTGAATGTAGCAACTCGACTGAGAGGTATTGCCACATTTACATTGCAGCCCAGACCTTGCTCCAAGCGATTGAAACCTGTTTGGACCCCTAAATAAAATCCTGGTAGGTCAGCACTGATGACGAAGTGAAACAGGCTGTCCTGTATTGATTCAGACATACTGACAAAACTATCTACGCTGAACCTTTTAAAGAATTACTTAAATGCTGGGAGAAATGCATAAACGTTGCAGGAGATTATATCGACAAATAAATGTCATTTTGAGTACCTGAACGTTTTTTTTTTTCGCTTACAAAAAAAGGTCCCGATTTGACTTGAACGCACATAGTACTTAGACATAATTTTTTAAATGAAATTTATGCCGGATCTTTGATGGATTGGCTTTTGTTGTTACAATTCTTTGTCTGCATTAGAGTAACCGTCAAAATTTGATAGATTAACCGGTCGCTCTGGTTGAGATTCTGTACACAATTTCAGATCTCTAGGTTATAGGGAAGTTGGTTGTTGTTATTTCCCATAGCTGCTGGGCAAGCCTGCTCTTGGCAGCCTAATGCCATTCGTATATATATGCAAGTCTTTTTCAGTTCATCATCATGTAGCATGTCCTTTGTAGAACGTAGCTCCCATCACAGTCTGTCTAAAAGAAACTCGTTCTCTTGCCAAAACTCCAGCCTCCGCCACAGTCATACCCAGGCATTCCTGGATATCTTGGTGCCATCGTCTTCTTGGTCTACCCCTTCCTCTTTTGCCTGGCACCATACCTTCCATCACAGTCCTCTCAAGACCGTTGTCCCTTGATGTGACCAAAGTATTTGCATTTTCTAGCCAAAATGGAATTGATAAACCAGTTCTCCTCTATACTCAACTCTTGCCGAATGTCTACATTTGTTTTTTTTTCTCTGTCCAGGGTATTTTGAGGATCTTTCTGTAACATTTATTTTGACTCGAAGGATTCGATTCTTTGTCTAGAAGTTTTGGAGTTTATTAAAATAGGAGAGATAGAAGTCAACGCAAACGGACAACGACCATGTCAAGTTAAATAAATTCTTATAGAAATTGACTGTTTGGCTGAGTGTACCAACCTGGCACGGGGAATAGCCATCTGGGGATCCATTACAGTCAACCTCCATTGCGGAGATGAACTTGATGATGATTAGAAATAGACACACAGACATGTGCCCATGTGGGAACAACAAGCAAACAGTAGAACCTGTTCTCCAGACTCACCCACGCAATTGCCGGCTAAACTGTGTGAGTGACGAGAGAAACCTAGGGCCTGGTCGATTGTTGCTAACGACAAGGAAAAAATGCTCTTCCTTGTTGTATTTCCTACAATAACAGTAAACAACTGTCGGCGCACTCACTGCAGTAAATTCTGGCCCACAGTGCGGTGTCATAGTGATGGTTTTGACATGGCGAGGCTATCATCCCCAACCGGGGCTAGATTCTAGGTTCTTTGCTACTTGTCGACTGAATAACTCCTTGTGTTTGGGAGGGAGGGAATTACAAATATCGAGAGGTCTCAAACGACCACTAGGGCAGCGTTAAGGAAATGGGCCCATGAAGCTTTGTTGATGGTCCCAGATGGACATGAAGTTAGATTATAGGCTACCGAGTTGGGTTAGTGTTCATGGAGTTGTGTTAATGTTCCTAGGGTTTATAAGTTCAGTTAATGGTTCTGAGGTTTCCAAGTTAAGTTAACTGTCCTATTGCTGCCAGGTTGAGTTAATGTCAAAAGGACAGTTGAGTTAAATGTCATGGGGTCGTTAGACTAAAGTTAGGGCTGTCGAATGAAGTTAGCGGCGCTAGGGCTGCAGAGTGAAGTTAGCGGTCCTAGAGCGTCGAAGTGAAGATAGCGGTCCTAGAGCGTCGAGGTGAAGTTAGCGGTCCTAGACCGTCGAGGTGAAGTTCGCAGTCATATGGCTGTTGAGTGAAGTTAGCGGTCCTAGAGCGTCGAAGTGAAATTAGCGGTCACAGAGCGTCGAGGTGAAGTTAGCGGTCCTAGAACGTCGAGGTGAAGTTCGCAGTCTTGGGACTGTCGAGTGAAGTTCGCAGTCTTAGGACTGTCGAGGTGAAGTTCGCAGTCATAGGGCTGTCGAATGAAGTTAGCGGTCCTAGAGCGTCGAAGTGAAGTTAGCGGTGCTAGGGCTGTCGAGGTGAAGTTAGCGGTCTACAGCGTTGAGGTGAAGTTCACAGTCATAGGGCTGTTGAATGAAGTTAGCGGTCCTAGAACGTCGAGGTGAAGTTCGCAGTCTTAGGACTGTCGAAGTGAAGTTAGCGGTGCTAGGGCTGTCGAGTTGAAGTTAGCGGTCTGCAGCGTTGAGGTGAAGTTCACAGTCATAGGGCTGTTGAATGAAGTTAGCGGTCCTAGAACGTCGAGGTGAAGTTCGCAGTCTTAGGACTGTCGAGTGCAGTTAGCGGTCCTAGAACGTCGAGGTGAAGTTCGCAGTCATAGGGCTGTCGAATGAAGTTAGCGGTCCTAGAGCGTCGAAGTGAAGTTAGCGGTGCTAGGGCTGTCGATGTGAAGTTAGCGGTCTACAGCGTCGAGGTGAAGTTCACAGTCATAGGGCTGTCGAATGAAATTAGTGGTCCTAGAGCATTTAAGTGAAGTTAGCGGTGCTAGGGCTGTCGAGGTGAAGTTAGCGATCTAGAGCGTCGATGTGAAGTTCAGTTATAGGGCTGTCGAGTGAAGTTAGCGATCATAGGGCTGCCAAGTTAAGTTTACTTAGCCTCATGACTTCATGAAGTTGAGTCCATGATCGTATGGCCATATACAACATCATTTAGATGACACTTAATAAAGCTAGTTTACGCATAGATAGATAACCTATTAGAAGAGGAGCTTATATGTGATAGAGCTCTCACGACAGTTGTACAGGGTTCAATCCACGTTATCAATACGCTCCAATTGACCCGTCTGTGGACGGGTATCTGACTTACAGCTAGGGGGGAAAAAAGGCAGCGAAGAATGGAATTGTCATGCGAAAATCTGATGCAAAGTACACTGCAGTCACTAACACTTCATCCTCGATATCAGTGGCCTTGAGGTTTTTTAAAAAGAAAGATCCACATTTCAACAAAACGGTTTGTATTTCATACGACCCTAATTATGATTTGAATGGTATATATAGGGGACGGCGTGGGCTAGTGGTTAAGTGACACGGCTCACAACCAGAAGGTGCTGGGTTCGATCCCCACCACAGCACCGGCCGTTACCCCGAGGAAGCAAACCTTTAGAAAATGCAGGAGGAAGCAGGCCCTTACATAAAATGCATGCTGAAGACGGATGCACTGGGCCGACAGGCGCAAAATAAAAACCACAGTGCAACGCATAGCGCCTTGGGGAATAGAGAAATAAGGCGAACGCAAATTTTTTTTTTTTTAAATGGTACAAATTATGCTTTTGCTTCGCCTTTTCCTTAAGGTAATATTGTACAGTATTTAGCGCCCAATAGACTGGTACTCCTGACTTCAGCACACGTTAAATAAATGGAAGTGCTTATCATACGGGTGCGACCTTTGCTGTTCCTTACTTCACTTAGTCGGGTGGTATAAAGGTCTTCTCGTATATGCTAGCACTCGTGTGTGTAGACAAATGGGTCGTTGACCTGTTGTGTCTTTGTCTGATGGAGAGACCGCCTTCTAACATGTGACTATTGGGTTGGAATTTCGTTGCCTTTAAAATGTTTACCCGGACATCGGCTAACAATCATCCTGGTCTTTTCGATTCTCAACTGCCAAAGGTTTTCTTGTGTGCACAATATGTACACTGGGCATTCGCGTATATCGTCATCTCCGATACGACTAGGCGGCGCTTGAAACTTGCGGGATTCGAATACCCTAATGGTATCAAGATGCCGAGCAGCGTGTAAGGTGCAGTCATCAGCGACACATAGCTGACTGCTAGCGTCAGGGTCAGCGAACTATAGCTGTCAAGACCCTTCTACACCTCCACGCGGTGATCCTGGATAGTAGGCTGCAACAGGGCAGACTGGCTAAGTAGAAGGGATCGAAGAGGAAAGGCTAGCCTGCACCCAAAATGCTTGCTGAAGTCGGATGTGTTGGACCGTAAAGTGCAAATATCACAGTCAGGCTGTAAACTATGATACAGCGCATTCCGTTCTCCTGACAACATCCTGCCACTTGCAGAGCTCTTTTTAGGGCTTGGTCGCAGGAATTTGAGAACGAAGAAGAAGAAAAATGCCCACCGTTTCGTTTCGAGAGACACGTGTCTGAGCTATAGTGACCACTCACCTTACTGTTTGAGGATTTGAACCCTATACGTTTGAGTTGTGAGTTATGTCTTAACTTAATGTTTTTATACTGGTTTAGAAGACTCTGCAGAGTCGGCATACAACCAGTTTCATTTACATTTCCTTGCTCTAAAATCTTAAATGCATTAATTGACCGTGTCTCCACTACAGCCTATGACAATGCATTCCAAGCATTCTTCTTCGTTCGTTCTCAATCTCCCACTACCAACCCTCAAAGGGTAAGTAGCAGAATTTAGTCCAGAGAACAGAATGCGCTGTGTCGTAGTTTACAGCTTGGCTGTGATATTTACACCTTTCGGTCCAACACTCCAACTTCAGCAAGCATTTTTTGAGTACCGGGTTAGCATTCCCTCTTCGATCCCTTCTCCTTAGCCAGTCTGCCCTACTTCAGCCTGTTATCCAGGATCACCGCGTGGAGGTGTAGAAGGGTCCTTGCAGCTATGGTTCGCTGGCTCTGACGCTAGCAGTCAGCTATGGGTCGCTGACCACTGCAGTTCATGTGCTGCTCAGCATCTTGATCCCATTCCAAGCATTCACAAAACTCTCGAATATTTCCTAATATCTCATCTTATTATTTAATTTGTAGCTGTGCCCTCTTGTTCTTGTAGGTGGTTGTATTTTGAAAGAAAAAAAAATGCTGTAGTCTAATTTGTCACTAACGAAGGTGTCACTCGCCGGCGTCCCTCCTCCGATTTGTGTTTGAGACTCCAGGTTATGAAAAGTGAATACAGACCCATACATCTGTTACATCGCCTACGCATTTTTTTTCTTTGACGTGTCAACAAACACCTTATGGACGCCATGAACTTGACTAGTTTAGACATGGTTTCACTTCTAGTTATCTGGTCTGAGGCGGCCTTGTGTGCACGTCGTGGCCTGGCAGTCACATGACTGCTATCACGTGATTGTTCGCAAGAGTGCTCGATGAGTCGTTTCGATAGCTATCGGAGATATTGATCCGCTAATCGGTCGTGGAATTCGGATCGATCGTGGAAGGGCGTTTGCTTCGCAGAGTCTCGTCGATAGTTATTAGGGTTGCGTGAGTTTGTGAAAGTGGTTTGGGAGAAAGGGATTAATCGCAAATTAAGCACGAGGCGAGTTTAAATGAAACCGGACCAAACTGCACCAAGTGAACATGCGTACGATGCCCATGATTATGTCACTTCTGGTGTAAACAGCACAAACCGTCAAGTTTGCAAAATTTCAAAATCCTCCGACTCATAGTTTCCTCAGCAGACCGTTGAAAACATGGCGGGTGTGATATGGAATCCTGCCAAACCAAGAGGAGAGTGATTCGTTTCTTTTGCGCAAAGTGGAAGGTGAACACGTCTCAGTCGACATCCTTCAACTGTTATAAACCGAATCACAGCTCGCTGATCAACTCTGAACGGATTCCGTATCACACCCGACTTGTTTTCAACGGTGTTCTGAGGAAACTATGAGTCTGAAGATAATAAAATTGAACAAACTTTACGGTTGGTATGTGCTGTATACATCAGACGTGACGTCATCACGCGCATTGTACTTATGTTCAATTGGTGCAGTTAGGACCGGTTTCATTTGAACACGCCTTGTATGGCTGGCTTCGTTCGTTCTCAATCTCCCGCTACCAAACCCTGAAAGGGCTTAAGTAGCAAGAATGTAGTCCAGAGAACGGAATGCGTTGTGTCGTAGTTTACAGCTTGACTGCGATATTTGCACCTTTCGGTCCAACACATCCGACTTCAGCAAGCATTTTTTCAGTACCGGGTTAGCATTCCCTCTTCGATCCCTTCTCCTTAGCCAGTCTGCCCTGCTGCAGCCTGTTATCCAGGATCATTGCTTGGAGGTGTAGAAGGGTCTTGGCAGCTCTGGTTCGCAGGCCCTGACGCTAGCAGTCAGCTATGGGAACACGCCTTGTATAATCCAGTATTTCTCCATATCTTTGTTGTGTATGTACACTTGAACTTTAAGTTTTGACTTTACCGATCTCCAGGATAACGAGTGGTCAGTCTTCTGTTTATTGTGGCAGGTAGTTGAATGCACGTGTGTTAAGGGGGTTGGGATGGAAGTTGTTTTGTGTCTCCAAACAGAGTGTTGGTGATGGATGATGTTGGTGGTAATTGTTGTTTTGTGTCTCCAAACAGAGTGTTGGTGATGGATGATGTTGGTGATGGATGATGTTTGTGGTAATTGTTGTTTTGTGTCTCCAAATAGGGGTTGGAAGTAGTAGTTGAATCATCTTCTCCACCCGCCGCACATATGTCTCTGACCAGGACGACCAGGTCGGGATTCGCCAGCAATTTTTGAGCGTTCTTGAGAACATTTATTGACCCAGTTATACGCCGCTTCACGCGACAAACACTTCTCACCGTAAACGGGAAGAATTTCATGATGCATATCCTTTCAAATTCCCCTAAATAAACAAACAAACCGAACATTGACCAGCTGTTCTTTCACTGGACACACCGTTAGCACGACGCCATTTTGTGTGGCTCAAAGTTTATACAGGATGTGGCAGCCATGCCCAGCCCTGCTATCTTGTCTCTTAATACGTAATTGACAGGTTGCAGTGTTACTATTCTTTGCTCGGACCAAAAATATAAGGAAACAAACAGCAAATAAAGATATTTAAGAAGGCACACATCATTCGCACTGTCTCTTCTTCTTTCATATTGTTCACACTCTTTCTCTTCTCTTCCTCTTTCATGGTGTTCACACTCTTTCTCTTCTCTTCCTCTTTCATATTGTTCACACTCTTTCTCTTCTCTTCCTCTTTCATATTGTTCACACTCTTTCTCTTCTCTTCCTCTTTCATGGTGTTCACACTCTTTCTCTTCTCTTCCTCTTTCATATTGTTCACACTCTTTCTCTTCCTCTTTCACAGTGTTCACACTCTTTCTCTTCTCTTCCTCTTTCACATTGTTCACACTCTTTCTCTTCTCTTCCTCTTTCATATTGTTCACACTCTTTCTCTTCCTCTTTCACAGTGTTCACACTCTTTCTCTTCTCTTCCTCTTTCACAGTGTTCACACTCTTTCTCTTCTCTTCCTCTTTCACATTGTTCACACTCTTTCTCTTCCTCTTTCACAGTGTTCACACTCTTTCTCTTCTCTTCCTCTTTCATAGTGTTCACACTCTCTGTTCTCCTTCCTCTTTCATAGTGTTCACACTTTCTCTCCTCTCCCTCTTTCACTGTGTTCACACTCTTTCTCTACTCCCCCTCTTTCACAATGTTCACATTCTTTCTTTTTCTTCTCCATCCTCTTCCATAATGTTCACCTTTTCTCTTTTCCCCCTTTCTTATACAATGTCCCCCTATCGTCTTTCTCTCTCTTATACCTCTCTTTCACAATGTCCCCCCTTTCTTTTTCTCTCCTCGCCCTTCTTCCATTAATGTCAAAATTTCTCTTTCATCCTCTCTTCTTCATAATGTTCTCCTTTTCTCTCTCTCTCTCTCTCTCTCTCTCTCTCTCTCTCCCCTCCACCCTTTCAGAATGTCCACCTCTGTTTTCTAACATTGACTGACAACCGCACGAATGATCAATAACCGTCTGATTATTAGTAGGTGAGCCAATGTTGACAATTGAATATGTAGGTCCGCGGTACTGATATTATAGCCATCGATTGATTGATTGATCCTGCAGATACAGAACATCAGTTTATTGGAGCTTTAGAAGGCGCTGATCAATCGACGGGTCGATGAAGCTGGAAGTAGTGAGAACTCGCCGCAGTAGAAAATCGATAGTTCGATTAAATTGAAGCTTGGTTGGGTGGACAGTGTTCTGGTATTAGGAGTTGGGGGGAGGGGGAGGGGGGGGGGGTCTGTTTAGTGGGCATGAGCGTGTTTGGTTAGAAGGACGATGAAAAATGGGGATGCGGTTTGGTATGGTGGCGACATGGGGTGGGAGAGATAGAGAGAGCATGATTGAGTAGGAACGGTAGAATACAAGGGAATAGGAAAGTGGTTTCATTGGTATGAGAGAGCGACAGTGTAAGATTATTATTTCTACTTCCGGGGACGGTGTGGGATAGTGGGTAAGTTACACGGCTCAAAACCGGAAGGTGCTGGCTCGCACCCAATCACGTCACTGGCCGTCACCGCTGGCAAGCAAACCCTTAGAAAGTGCAGGAGGAAGCAAATCCTTACATAAAATGCATGCCGAAGTCGAATTCACTAGGCCGACAGGCGCAAAATAAAAACAAACTGCAACAAACACCGCCTTGGGGAATAAATAAGACGAACGAATAAATTAAAATTAAAAAAACAAAACAATTCTTCTTCGTTCGTTATCAAACTCTCCCTACCAAGCCCTGAAAAGGGCTTTTGCAAGTAGCAGGATGATGTCCGGAGAACGGAATGCGTTGTGTCATAGTTTACAGCTTGACTGCGATATTTGCACTTTACAATCGGACTTCATCGGGCATTTGTGAGTTCTGGGTTAGCCTTCCCTCTTCGATACCTTCCCCTTATCCAGTCTGCTCTGTTATAGTCTGTTATCCAGGATCACAGCGTGGAGGTGTAGAAGGGTCTGGGCAGCTCTGGTTCGCTGGCCGTGACGCAAGCAGTCAGCTATGGGTCGCTGACCACTGCAATTTATGCACGAAGACTATACTTAACGCCCTTTTCGTGTTATTGCAAACATTCTTTGTTGCAGCAGCCTGGCCACGAAGATGCGGAAATATTACCGCCCATGTAAAGTTGAGTCTTGTGAGGAGGAACATTAATTTAAGAAGAGCCACTGGAAATCGTCTACCAGAACACGCAATCATCAAGACACCGACACATTGATTCGTCTCACGTGCTGGCATAGCACAGGTGAACCATAACGACTGTGCTACATTGAATTCCAACCAGCACACCTACAGCACAGACACTTATTAGATACGCCTATGTACTGCCGCTTGCCTGTGTAAGTACTGGGAATTGTTTACCGAGTAGCACTCGTGACCTGTTCTAGAATTGGATTGTCAGACACGCGAAGCACAATCCGTCCACCAAGTTCGTATACATGGCTAGAGGCATCACGGTGGGTGTATACTACAAAGTTCTTTTTAGCGCTGCGGAAGCGCTCAGACATGGTTACCGTCTATTGTTGATGGCTCAAGCGCTCCGATGTACCTACAAAATACTCCTTGGGTTGAAAGCAGCGTACTTTTGCCAAGAGAAGACTAAACTCAAGAATATCTTCTGGCATTACAGTGTAGGTTAAAAGACATTGAGATGCAACTCTAATTCGGATTCATCTGGCGATGTTCTCTTATGCTCTCATGTAATGCATGTTTCGTATCCAGTATGCTGTATCTATGGCTTTAATCTTAAACAATTAGAGTAGGAGAGTCGCTGTTCTTTTGTATGCTTTTTAAAAATTCATGTCGCTCTTGTTTCATTAACTTGACTTAACATCGCTAGGCTGGACTTAAAGTACGCATTCCTGACAACAGACGGACACATAGAACAACGTTTTGGTGGTCCTATGTCTGTACATGTCAACAGGATCACGCATCTATGGAGTGGCGAGAAAGACTGACCAAAGACCTATACACGCATTGGTGCAGCACTGCAAAAGATCGGAGCGCATGAAGAATATTATTGAATTTCACGCATACCGTACATGCGCTGGACTGACTCCGAGGATAATGTCAATGTGATACATCTGCTGGACTGACTCAGAGGGTAATGTCAATGTGGTACATCTGGTGGACTGACGCCGAGGGTAATGTCAGTGTGGTACATGTGGTGGACTGACGCCGATGGTAATGTCAGTGTGGTACATGGGCTGGACTGACGCCGAGGGAAATGTCAATGTGGTACATGCACGCCAATGATAACGATACAGATTAGATGAGGACATGGCGCCTGCACAAAGATGTCGGGGTCCATTTTTCCCGTCGAGGCTGAAGGACTCAGCACTTGTAACTTCCTAAATGATATTGCAAAAATATCTTAACTGTCTGATTCTGTTATTTCGTTCAGTTATTCTCTTTGTACGCTGATGGAAGGCGAGCAGTGCTCAATCGAGAGGGAAGGAAAGCAAACTGGACATGAACACGTGCAGGACACGAGGAATCGCTTTTCTGTCTCCCTACGAGTCAATCATCAGCGACGGAAACAGTGGATGGCGCGGACAAGTACATCTTCATAGGACGCCTGCTCAACATGCAGAACGACCTGAACCCAGAGTTGACAAGATGGCGTCACGTGGGCTATGCGTCTTTCTCGTCCGTAAAGTCTGTACTGGACAATAGAGACGACTAGAGCACGCGCACTTCTACTTCAGCCCCACAGCACTACCTGCATTGTGCTATGCAGCGGCAACATGGCCACTCATGAAAGAGATGTAGCCCAAACCTCCATCGAAGAGCGCAGCATTGGTCTCACGCTTCATACCCAAGAAGAAGAACAAGATACCCAGCTCACACAACCCTGACATACGTTAATTGTCCCTGGCGGAATATGTAGCTACTTATGCAGACACGGTCAAACATCGTTGGGCGAACCACTTACTGCAAGGCACGGACGAATTATGGAGGAAATGGACAACCATATGGTACCCCCAGAGACATGAAGCGACTACATGGACGGCCACTAATGCGGTGGTCCGACCCTCTTGCATTTCGCAGCAACATTTGCGATGCTACAGATGGACTCATTATCCACTGGTCCAGCGTGGTCCACGACAGAGACCGTTGGAAGAGAAATTGGGACACGGAACTGTGTACTCCACGCTAAAGGACAGGCAATCCAGTAAGTAAGTTAGTACTCCAAGACGTGTTTTCCTTTCTTTACACGAATTTGATCCCTTTGTTCTATTACACCATTTGACTGCTTTTTGTGTGTGGTTTATCTCCCCCCCCCCTCCCCATATATAATCCAGTGCAGTCTTGTTGTTCAGTTAGTTATTGTGTGTCATCTTGTGTCGTTTCAGTGTCTCGCCTATTCTGTGAGAGTGAGTCGTTCAAGATGGATCTCATTTTAGACGTGAACACGCTGATCTATCCCGTCGAGTTAGGTAAGTGTTTGAATAATTGACTTGATTGTGGCACGTGGATACAGCGGCTAATGTCTGGGTCGTGACCTCTACTTCACGTCAGCGTTGTACGTGGCTAAAGATGAGCTTTAGGCACGGGACGAGTTCATCACGCGAACTCCTCTGGTGGTGATACAATCAATAGGCAAACGCGAGATGAGGACGTGAGAGTCAGGTACAATATATTGCCCATCGTTCACGCCTGGGTCAGGTACAACATACTAACCAACACCTCTCGTCACGTCAGGTTTAACATACTGACCAACACCTCACGTCAGGGTCAGGTATAACATTATGACCAAGACCCCTTCCTCTACCTCGTGTCAGGTACAACATACTGACCAAGTTCCACCCACCTCGCGTTTAGGGTCAGGTACAGTATTGTGACACCCCCCCCCCCCCACACTTCGCTTATCGTAAGGTACAACATACTGACATATTCGCGTCAGGGTAAGGGGTTCAACTGACCAAGCCAAACTCCCCCCCCCCCCCCCGCCCCCCCCATCCTGAGGGCGTAGAGGTGCAGTATACTGATCACGACCTCACTTCCAAGTCGTGCACCTGGAAACACGCTGTGTTAAAGCAGCCTAGCCAACGAAGTGGGGATCAGCATTGTGATTCCTATCCTGAGAAGTCGTGTATTGTACTACAGATAGGAGAACTCCAGGTGCACCTTCCTCAGTTCGCCCCGCAACTTTTTTTTTTTTTTCGTTCGCCTTATTTTCTCTAATCCCCAATGCGGTGTGCGTTGCACTGTGTTTTTATTTTGCGCCTGTCGGCCCAGTGCATCCGACTTCAGCAGGCATTTTATGTAAGGGTCTGCTTCCTTCTGCATTTTCTAAGGGTTTGCTTCCCCGGAGTAACGGCCGGTGCTGTGATGGGGATCGAGCCCAGCACCTTCGGGTCGTGAGCCGTGCCACTTAACCACTAGGCCACGCCGTCCCCTGCCCCGCAACGTATGAAGATCCACCACAGACCTGCTTCCAGAGATGTTGTATCCAGAATGAAGATGGCAGTAAGAGTAGAAAACAACAATAGTGCGACATGTTGTTGTTGTTGGATGCCCATAATGAGCAGGTTTACTTTTTTGTGCTCCCTGAAAAGGGCGTTAAGTGGCGGGTTGTAGTAGCTTTCCTCACATCCCGAGCATGCCGATGAAGTGAACCACGGTCTTGCAGACGGTTGTGCTATGCTTGACATCATATGGGTGACGTTCACTACTAAGGTGATTGTATCGATTCACATCTTGTAAGCCAGAAGGCCCTGAAAACAGCCTGTTTCTATGGAACGCTACACGGAAGAAAGATAGTGGTCTTGGTCAGTATATTGTGCCTAACCGTGACGTCCTGGCCAGTATGTTGTACCTGACGTGACGTCCTAGCCAGTATGTTGTGCCTGACGTGACGTCCTAGCTAGTATGGTGTGCCTAACGTGACGTCCTAGCTAGTATGTTGTGCCTGACGTGACGTCCTAGCTAGTATGTTGTGCCTAACCGTGACGTCCTGGCCAGTATGTTGTGCCTAACCGTGACGTCATAGCTAGTATGTTGTGCCTGACGTGACGTCCTGGCCAGTATGTTGTGCCTAACCGTGACGTCCTGTCCAGTATGTTGTGCCTAACCGTGACGTCCTAGCCAGTATGTTGTGCCTAACCGTGACGTCCTGGCCAGTATGTTGTGCCTAACCGTGACGTCCTGGCCAGTATGTTATGCCTAACCGTGACGTCCTGGCCAGTATGTTGTGCCTAACCGTGACGTCCTGGCCAGTATGTTGTGCCTAACCGTGACCGTGACGTCCTGGCCAGTATGTTGTGCCTAACCGTGACGTCCTGGCCAATATGTTGTGCCTAACCGTAACCGTGACTCCTGGCCAGTATGTTGTGCCTAACCGTGACGTCCTGGCCAGTATGTTGTGCCTAACCGTGACGTCCTGGCCAGTATGTTGTGCCTAACCGTGACGTCCTAGCCAGTATGTTGTGCCTAACCGTGACATCCTGGCCAATATGTTATGCCTAACCGTGACGTCCTGGCCAATATGTTATGCCTAACCGTGACGTCCTGGCCAATATGTTATACCTAACCGTGACGTCCTGGTCAGTATGTTATACCTAACCGTGACGTCCTGGCCAGTATGTTATACCTAACCGTGACGTCCTGGCCAGTATGTTTTGCGTGACCGGACTAGTATCTCGGTTACCCAGTGAGACATGTAGTAAAAGCATTTGAACTACTGTTTTTGCTGTCTCTCAACCGGTCACGTCGTGTGTCCTCAATGAATGTCGGCTATATTAGTCCAGCATTTCTGCTTCTTTCCACGGTGGTACTTTTTGTGTACTGCACCTAGATGGCGCCTAATCGGCTGCGATATAGTCTAATTCTCATGTTTTAGTCCATTATGAGAGCGGCCAGGCCACGGATTTGACTGTAATTCACACTTGTTGACGACTTATACTTGTGTCCGCGGAAACGTGTTGTATTTTCCATGTGTATCAGTTCGTTCATTTTGTGCTGTTTTTCCCTTCGATTATTCTGGCGTGGTCTTTGGCTATATGCAACAACATGTCGGCTACCCAGTGTCGTATTTCTACAGTCCAGGGAACACGCGGCTGAGATTCACGAGATTATTGGCATCCTTCGTTCTGTTTGCTGGCAGTGTTGGTTTTGGTGTGGCTGGGAAATGTACACACGGGACAATAGTAGCAGACTAACTCATCGCTTTGGAGAGATTTGGCCCTGCCCGGTTAGCAATATGTTCATGACACATCATTCACCAGGTGGGATCTAGATGCTGAGCAGCGCATGGGCTGCAGCGGTCAGCGACTCATAGCTGACTGGTAGCGTCAGGACCAGCGAACCAGAGATGCAAAGACCCTTTTACACCCCCACGCGGTGATCCTGGATAACAGGCTGCAACCGAACAGACTGGCTAAGGAGAAGGGATGGAATAGAGAATGCTAACTTGGTACTAAGTCGAAATTGTTGGACTGAAAGGTGCAAATATCGCAGTCAAGCTGTAAACTACGGCACAACGCATTCCGTTTTTTAGACTACATTCTGTTACTTAAGCTCGTTTCGGGGTTTGGTAGTGGGAGATTGAGAACGAATGAAGCGAAGCCACTCACCAGGTGAGTGATGTTGGGCAAGAGGTATGACACTCACCTATCAATGCGATGAATGCAAACGGTAGGCAATCGAATCCCATACGTTTCAAGCTACTCCAAGTCCCAAGTCGGGTGGTGCCACAGGTCCTGCATCCTGAGTTTCATCCAGTCGTCTTGACTTATGTCTTGCCACTGGCTGAAGGTAGCTCGGGACCATATATTAGGTTGTTGATCAGCGCAGTTTCTTCCTCGCGTTACGTTACATCGGCAAGGCAAACCCGTCTGATCATGTCATGATCATTGCTTGTGATGGGCAACTAATTAACTAAGTAACTCTTTATGTTGTTTGTGCCACCTGTCTCTGAAACTTGAATACTTCACCATTTATTTATATCTTCGGTCGCTCATTCTGTAACGAAAGTTGTATTGTAGTTTACATCGAGGCTATGATATGTCCGCCACTTGACCCTATTCATCCGATTTCAGCACTACATTTTTAGGATCGTGTTTATCTTCCCTCTTAGATCCATATTCTCTTAGCCAGGCTGCATGGAGTTAGCCTATTTCAAGGGCCGCCACTTGGAGGCTATATAATATGCTACCCTGCCTCGCGAACAAGCTGTGGCTTAGTGTAATAATGTCTCTAAACTTCATCCCTGACCGCAGTATCTGCTATGTCCATATATGTTGTTCGCATGCCAGATGAGCACATCCTCAAGCAACTGTTATACAGTGAGCTCACAACAGGAAGACGTCACCAGGGAGGGGGGGGGCAGAAGAAGAAACACTACACAGACATTTAAAGTGCCTTTAAAAAGCTTCAATAGACGTAACTTCCTGGGAGTTGCTTGCACAGAACTGTACAACCTGCCGGTCGCTAGTATCACACAAGATGCTTAGATCGCAGAGAACGTCAGATCGCTACCCATATGAATGCCCAGAATGTGATAGGGCATGCCATTTCAGGATTGGTCTTTACAGTCATAAGAGAGCACTTTTCACAGTACAAGTCTGATGCTGTCGCCATTTTTGTTATTAGTATCATCTGCTGTGCGACTATCTTAACCGTGTTTCGCATTGAACCGGAAGCAGCATCTTGTAGAAACTATACACCTCAAAATAAGGAAGAGCCATTTACAACTCCGTGGTAGAGGAGGAGCGATTAAATCATTCACGAAGATCAGATGGAATCATACAAAAGAAGCACAATCCAGCGGATACCAGCCCACTGCAACATCCAAGTCAAGGAAGATGCTGATAGACTTGCCAAAGGGGGAGAGATACAAGGGACACAACAACAACATATGACAAGACAAAAAAACACATTAGTAAAACATGTTTCCCATTTCTGAGGGGTAGTCGAGATGTTCAAGAGGTTTAGAACTATATGCCGCTTCCCCACTGCTGAGGGGTAGTGAGGTGTTCTAGAGGTTTAGAACTAGATGCCGCTTCCCCACTGCTAGGGGGTAGTGAGGTGTTCTAGAGGTTGAGAACTACAAGCCGCTTCCCCATTTCTGGGGGGTAGTGAGGTGTTCTAGAGGTTTAGAACTACAAGCCGCGTCACCACTGCTGTCGCCACGTCGTGTGCTGGCTTAACAGAAAAACAGGATATGTCTGTCTTACCGGGGATTCGATTCACTGTCTTCGTGGTCGGCAGGCAGGTCTTGAAACCATATAGGGGGCTAGCGGTTAAGTGACATGACTCACAACTCGAAGGCGCTAGGTTTGATCCCCATCACATCACCGGCCGTTACCCGGGGGATGGAATTCCTTAGAAAATGCATAAGGAATGCATGCTGAAGTCGGATGCGCTGGGTCGACAGGTGCAACATAAAAACCACAGTGCAGCGCACACCAGCTTTGGGGGAATAGAAAAATACGGCAAACGTCAGAAGAAAAAAAAAACAAACCATTTGGCCACGCTCTCCTCACAAATGACAAAATTCAAAAGCAATTACCAGGGCTACGTAGTGAAATAAATAGAAAAGAGATCAACCTGCCCATATCAAAATGAACATCTACCATCATCAGGACATGCCACAACAGACTGAGATGTCATCTTTATAATAAATTCAAGATTGACACTACGGACCTTTGTAACTGTCACAAAGCGTCCATGGCAACAGAACACCTATTGTAGTTTGCTTCTATCAAACACTAGTGAAATAAGTCGCACATGATAATAACCAGTGTCTTCTATAAAAAAAAATATAGAAGTACCCAGAGTCTTGCGTTGACTGCTGCCTTTGTTAAAGTCATCGAAGTCTGGAGACGAACGAAGAAGCGGAAGAACATGGAATCAGAGACACCCACTGTACTACTAGAAGAGCCGTATATATACACGTCTGTCTATCTATCTATCTATCTATCTATCTATCTATCTATCTATCTATCTATCTATCTATCTATCTATCTATCTATCTATCTATCTATCTATCTATCTATCTATCTATCTTTCTATCTATCTATCTATCTATCTATCTATCTATCTATCTATCTATCTATCTATCTATCTATCTATCTATCTATCTATCTGTCTGTCTGTCTGTCTGTCTGTCTGTCTGTCTGTCTGTCTGTCTGTCTGTCTATCCATCCATCTAGTCTGAACCTGGTTTGCCTTTCGGCGTCAGGTGTATACGTGATACCTGGACAGCGCCTTGGTGTGCGCTTCGTATAAGGTGGAACTGGCTGCCTCGGATATTCCGTAAATCCATCTTTTGCGGGGTCGGC